>PVLD010036801.1:0-10708 GCA_004027595.1 Dinomys branickii
CTCCACATAGCTATTTCCCCCAATGAATGTAAAAGCCCCTTTAAAGTAACCAATGCCATCTGCTTCTGTAACTGCGCTTGCAAAAACCCCTCCTCCCTTTGTTCTAAAGCATATAAGCCCTGCTCGGGCCCAACTCGGGGCTCTCTGTTCCTGTGTGTTCAGTGAGCCCCACGCATGCCTGGATAATAAAGACCCCTTGAGAATTGCATGAGTGAGTGTCTGTTGGTGTCTTCCTACACGCGGCGGGCATCTGCACCCCCACAGTAATGGGCATAGTGCTGAGGACCCCACTCAGCACCCTGTGGTCTGCCTTGGAAGAGGCCATGAGTGAGAGGCAGTGTGCACAGTGACACAGACTCTTTGCTAGGAGGTGAGTGTGGAGGAAGCAGGGAAAGGAAATGAGTCCCAAATATGTAGGACACCAGCACTGGGAGGAAGATGCTCATGTAGAAAACTGATTGCTCCACGGTTTTATCTGAGCCTGGCCTCAGCCAGAGCCCAGAGCTGACACTAAGCATTGATTGTTGTCTCAAGGACTTGCTCAGGCTCACGAGGCCTTGCCATGGCTGATCCTGTGTTAACCGACTCTGATCATGGAGTAAGATGTGACCTGGCCTGACACACCAATCAAAAGAATCTACTGTATTCATTTACACAGTATTTCCTCAGTGCCTGCAGAATGTGTGATTCTAGGTTCATCTCTGACCTTGGGTCCTCACTACCCTTCTCAGTGGCAGCTTGTGTTAGTGAGATAACACAAGGGCAAAGTCAACTTTGTATACGGCTGTCAACATTATCCACCCTTAAACAGCCTGGGTATGACTCTCCCAAGTCAAGGATGAGACAGGCATCTTCTCAGAGTGTGGGAAGGGGCTCTCGTAAAGCCTCCCAGCAGTCTGCTAGAGGCTGCCCCCACCAACCTTGCACACTGGCCCACCAGCTGGCAGACCCTGCTCGGGTCACTCACTTGCTCTGGTTTTCAGGCAGCTGCACTGTGTCTCACAGCCTTCCACTTTCCTCACGCTCATCTCAGAGAAGCGCTCTGAAAGGAAAAGACTTCTAGAGGTGGTCTTTCTTCTTTAGCATTTTTCATGTACACAATGACTTCCTCTACATTCAGATGTTCTGAGTGTAGAAAAGATGGCTCTGGGTGTTCACTTGCCTCTTCTAATGCAAGGTGTGATGTTCTCCTTCATTGCTGGTGAATTCTGAATCCCCAACCTGGAGCAGGACATAGGTGGAGGTTTTCACTTGAAAGTGACTTCACATGCCTATCACTGATTTACGTGTGATTCAACCAGTGGTGCTCGGCTCTCAGTGGCACCCAAGGACCTGTGATGTCATCAGCACGGCTAATTCCTCCAAGGAGAAATACATGAATACCTTCAAGTAACAAAACATTCTGGACATTTCTGTTCTGTACACTGTCTGCCAGCCTCGTACCCTTCCTTCAAGCACCAGCTTACAGAGTACTTGGGCACTGCCCAGCAGCTCAAAGGAGATTGTGAATTCTGAATGAGTAGTCCATCGTTAGATCTCTGGGGAGTCCATCTGCAGGAACCACTGGTTGGGGGTGACAGACATGGAATATTCTTTTCATTTCACAAAACTGGGCCAGCAGAACCCTCCAGATAGGGTCTCTTTTATGTTAGCAACAGACTGACCTAGATTCGTGGGGATCAGCCACGGGGAGGGAGGGGATGTTGCCTTCTTTCCACAAAGGAATGGAAAGGTCATTTCGCTTGATCCTTAACACAGCTGTTCCAAGGCAGTACAATTATCCCCATTTGCCTGATTAAAAAACCAAAGCTCAGAGAAGCTAAGGGAACTGCAGAAGCTCACACTATTGCTGACACAGCTGGGACTACAAGATTCAGTTTTCGCATTCAAACGACACACTGTAGCGTGCAGAGAACCACAACCCATTGTCTGTGGAATACAAGAGGAGCTTCAACTCTGAAATGTTTCACTGATGCATTCAAACTGGATCCTCTCCCCATCCCCTCCTGAGATGCCTGGACATCAGAGCAAGGTGCGGTCCCACAGGCCTGCTGGGTCAGTGTCCGTGTTTCATAGGGAAACAAGACCAGGGTGCTGCATGCTGAGTAGATTACCAGCAGGAGAGAATTTCCAGGACAGAGGCGACATGATAAAAGAGGAAACGAGCACAGGATTTTCATTATATCATGGACACATTTCTTAACCTTCTTCTAACTTCTCTCTTCCCTTATTTGTAAGGTGGGAATGATAATACCTGCCATCCAGGTCCAGGGAAGGAATTAGATCAAAGTGCATTTCTGAAACGGCTGTCACTGTGCCAGAAAGGGAAGAGAAAAAATGTTCCAGCTTGCAGACTGGCCTGAACTCCTAAGGTCTGGAACTCAGGTCAGCTCTACCCTCTGTGTTCCCCCCCCCCGTGCCTCCTGCTGTGGCCTCTGCTCCGCTGTAGCTCTGCTGTGGCCACAGCCTCTCTATGCCTGAGCTTGTCCATCCCCACCGCAGGAGCACATGCTCGGGTTCCATTTCTGGGCACCCTCCTATTTCCATGGCTGTTCCTAGTTGCAGAGAATGCTGTCTGGACCTGCTCAGTGTCCACAGATCTCTTCATTCCTAATCATTTTGTTTCTTGTATCATTGGTGGTTTACTCATAAGTCTAAAACATTCTTAATCTACCCAGCAGTTTGTCAGTTGTTTTATCCAGGACAGTTTGGTTCTTCAGGAAGGGCCCTTATTCCTCCCACACAGCTTAGCCTCAGCTCATTAGAGTAACAGTTGGTGCCTCCTTGCCCCATAGCTCCCAGACCAAAATAGTCTAGAGTAGCACATAAAATGTGGAAGGTAAAGGAAGGAGAGACTTAGCCTTATCCGCTGCTATTCACCTCTTTGGTGGCTTTCCCTAGTCTCTGTGCACAAACACTAACTCACATAAACTCAGAGCTCACACACTTGTAGGTGTGCATGCATCCTCTCACTTACATGCCTAGTCAAAATGGAGTACTGATCTGGACCCATTTCACCATAGCAAAGAGACGGGTTTCCTTTTGAGGATAGTGATCTCTTGGTGTCATAGGAGAGGGTTTCCAGAAAGGACTCCAAGGAAGGGTAACAAAGTCAATAGAGGTCAAGTGCGTCGTATAAAATGCAAGATTTGCCTATGGCTTCAGCATATCCTCCCATATTTATTAGATTATTGCTAGATGATTTAGGATGCTTGATATAATTTTAATGCTATGCCAATCATTGTTATACTACATTGTCTGAAAATAATAACAAAAATGTGCAAGTTCAATACAGACAATTTTTTTTCAAACATTTTTGATCTGCAGTTGGTGGAGTCCAAGTATGCAGAGCCTATGAGTACAGAAGGCTGATTTTTACCTTCCTGAAGTCTCTGTTGTTTGGAACTCAGATTATTTCCCCAAGTTTTAATTTATCTCACCAATTCAGGCTAATTTTGTCATTGTCTGGCTACTCAGAGGCTTTAGGCTAATTACTGAGCGCACTTATCAATGATGGAAAGATCTCTCCTGATCACAAGGCACAAGATGAAGGAGGTGGGAAATGCAACTGCCCTCTGAAGGACGTTTCTCCTGATGCTGGAGGCTTGCGAGAGAATTTGAGCCTAAATGCCTTCCAGAGACCCCAGCAAGGTTTGCTTTAAACACTGGCCTGTCCCGTAGCCTCACATGTTGTTTCTGCCAGAGCACACTCAATTTGCCCTGCCAGGAACAGTCTCGCAGCTCTTCCCACTTGCCTCAGAGACAATAGCAGAGGGAGTCAGAGTGAAATCAGATTACCTCTGACTTCATTTCTTTCTCAGCTTCATGGATCGTAGGTTTAGGTTATTTTAAGAACTGTTACCAGAGAAGAGGCAAGGAATTCAATATAATAATAACACTGGCAACATGACTGAAAGAGTCTGCTTACCCTTCCCCCCTCATTTCTTCTTGCCATTTGTCCTTCCTTTCTGCACGCGAAGTGGATGCTGAAGACAAATTATAGGGCCCTGGGTACGGAGGACAAAGGAGTAAAGAAGGGCAGCCCTTTCCTCTCGAGCACAGGCCAGTGGCAGAGGGATGAGAGAGAATAGATCCAGTCTTGGGTGCTGGATCTGCAGAAACTGCAGCGTGACACAGCGCTCGCCCTTTCTTTAGCCTTGTCGGCCTCCTCCCCCATAGACACTGCTAACTTGCCTTTCAAATCCAGCGTCATCAGTAACCACCATCTTGCCCACCAGCGGACTCTGGATGGCGTTCCAAATGCTACCCTGTAAAGTCCTGGGGACAGCCAGCTGAACACCTGTGCCAGGCACTGACAGTACCTGCACTGGTTCTCAACTGACCCCTGATGTGTTAAGAGTTCTTGACAAAGCCCACATACACACCTTTGTCTGGTGTGGCACATAAGCCCTTCCTCTTGTCTCTGAATCTAGGAATCCTGTGTCACTGCTGATTGAGATGGGCTTCTACTCCTTCTGTCCATTTATTTCTTAATAAATTGCATACTTTGTCAAAACAAATAATCAAAGAAACAAACAAAAAACCAAACAAATCCAGCACCATCAAAAGAGAGGAACCTATCCTCAGCAAACTAGGTCTAGAGATCCCATTCAACCCAGCTATGGCCCTTCTGGGTATTTTCCCAGAAGATCTGAAAATGTCATAGCACGGTGATACATGTACACCCATGTTTATAGCAGCACAATTTGTAATGGCTAAATCATGGAAGCAACCCACATGTCCATCCACTGAGGACTGGATAAAAAAACTGTGGCATTTTCACATAATGGAATATTATTCAGCTATAAAGATAAATTTGAGGCTTTTATAGGTAAATGGTCACAACCAGACCATACTCATCAGTTAAATAAATGAGACCTACATGTGTAAGTATCATATTGTTTTACTAGTGTAAGAACCTGAAAGAGTGAATAAAAATTAGGAGATATGATGGACATTCTGAAAGGAAAGGAAACTGCTCAAAAGTAAAGAGCAATTGGGATGGGGGAAAAAAGTAAAGAAAGAAGGGGAAAACTATGTGTGTGTGTTTATATATATATATATATATATATATATATACTTAGCTAACATAGTTCTACTACTGACCTACCACTTTAATATAAGGAACAGTTAATGATTCATTCTTTGATCAATCTTTTATGTCTCTGTTTTCATGAGTAACCACTTTGAAGTTATCAATATGTAATACAGCAACTATTGTTAATTTCCTGTTACCTTGTCTATAATTCAGTATTATTTGTATTGTTTTTGTGCTACTTTGTAAATGGATGTCTGTTTGTTAATATGTTTTCATTCTTTTATTTAAAAAAAACAAACAAAAGAGAGGAATCTGACAAGGCAGGTGTGGAGGGAGGAGACACAAAGGTTCAGTCAACAGCAGATTACAGAAGACAGGACTTCTGAAAAGGGATCACTAACTGAAATATAAAAAGAAATTTTATAACTCAATAGCAATGATAAAATAACCTAATTAAAAAGTGATAAAGGACTTGAGTAGATGTTTATTTCAAGAAGATGTACAAACAACCTGTAAACACATGAAGTTCAGCATTCCTATCAGTGAAGAAGTGCAAAATAAAAATAAACACAGAAAGACCACTTCATATTCTTTGGGGTGGCTATTGTCAGAAAAATAGAAAGTCATGATAGGTTAGTCATGTGGAGAAATGAGAAACCTGTTCATTACTACTGGGGTAGTGAAATGGTTCAACCACTATTGATTTTTTTAAAAAGTTGTTGTGTTTTTTAATTTTTAAAGATAAAGAATAAAAATATTGACAAACAAACAGACATAAACAAAACAATACCCACACAATAGAAGCAATATATTTGTTTAACAGAGTAACCAGTTTGAAGATAACAATATGTAATACAATAACTATTGGTAATTTCCTATCATCTTGTCTGAAATTCTGTGTTGGTTCAACCACTACTGAAACCAGTATGACAGTCCCTGGGAAAGAAGAGTAATTCATTAGCTCAACCTGGGAAATTCATTAAGGCCTGAGGAACAGTTTCCTGAGGGAAGAGCAGTGAACTGGAGTGGAAGCAGAGAACAGCAATTATCACTGCTCAGAGAAAGCAAACATAAGGGTTTGAGGAAACTAAAGGTGCTGGAGATAAGGGGAAGGCCAGAGTGCAGAGACCCCAGCAGGTTTCCTCTTGAATCCTTGAGGAAGATGCAGGCTGTGCAAACTCAAAGGGAGACTTGGAAGAAGTGGCTTCTGTAGGCTGGGAAATACTATACATCAGGCACTGCTCAGGACAGTGGGGGACATTCAGCTCAGATAACTTAGTCCTTAATGTTGGACTTGATTCACACCTGACTCTCCCAGGACCCAATCGGTCTTCCAGCGGACACACTGTTCTTGGCCTAGCACCAGGGCTGCCCTGAGCAAACACAGGATGTTGTATAAAGATAAGATAGAACATGGAATCTTACAAGCACCAGGACATTGGAAGACACTCAAACATTCACACCAGACACCAAAAGAACTTTACCTACTGAGGCATGAGGCATCCAGAGAACTTTAACCACTGATATTTACCACAATCTTCCTACCTAATGTCCCTTACCATCTTTCACACCCTACAAAAAAGTGTGTGCTTCTTTTTGTTCCCTACAGACAGCCTTATCACCCTCTGTCTGCCTGCACCCAGATATTAAACTGTGTGCCTTGTTGCTTTCAAATAAGCCTGTTTGTTGGTCTCTGCCTCATGTGGTTCTTTACACTTAACTCACCAGGAAAAACTGAGCTCTAGCGTAAGACCTATTTTAGACCTCTAACAATGTTTGGGAACAAATTCTGACAAGATTCTGAGCATTCAATAAATTTGGGACAGAGTTTGGAGGTTGAGTCTTGCCAAGTTAGAGAGGCTAGGGATACAGATTTGGTTTTCAACTGAAATAAACAGTAAATGAAATCTGTTCAATTCCGAGAGGAGCCTGCAGTAGTCAAACCACCTATCACATAATCTCAAACCCATACAATGTAATGCAAAAATATTCAGTATAAAGTAAAACATTGCTGAACACTGATGGAATTCAAGAAAATGTGATCCACATAAAAGGTGTGGAGTGTGTGAAGTAATGTGTACATCAGTAGAGTCTGACCCCAAGGTAACCCTTGATATGGATGAAACTGGAAAAGAAAACCCTTTAAAACAGTTAGTATAAAAATGTTAAAAAAAAAAAAAACTAAAGGAAGTAGAGAGTACAAAAACAAAAAATAACCAAATATAAATTTTAGGTAAAAAATCTATTGAATAGTCATATCAACAAATTAGCCATGTGGAAGAAAGGGACATTGACTTTGACTGCAGATTCAAAGAAATCACCTAATCTGAAAAGAAAACAAAAAGACAAAAATTTCAGTGGAATCTTAGGGCTGGCAATGTGAGTCAATATCATAAAGTTAAACATATGAGTAAACAGGATTTCCAGAAAGATAGACCAAAATGATACAGAGAAAAATGCTTGAAATGTAACTAAAGAGTTAAAAATCTTGATGAAAAACACTGATTTATAAAAAGTTGAAAACACTACAAGCAAACAAATACAATAGAAATCACCTATAAGTAGATCACAGTGAAATTACATAAAATCAAAGAGAAAGAGAAAATCTGAAAATATCCATTGAAAGAAATCAGAAAATGGGAACAAAGATGAAACTGATCCCTTGCTTGTGATGAAAAAGCGAGAAGGGTGGAGTGTCGTTACTTAACTTCTGGGGTGGTGTTGGGTTGCTTCACCCAGAATTCTACACAAACTAAAAGCACCATTCAAAAGGGAGGGTAGTTTCCTAAAGACATTTTATGACAAACAAAATGAAGAGAATTTGTTGAAATAAAACAAATTCACAACGTCTTAAAATTCATAGGCAAATGATACCAAAAGGAAATTCAGAGATACAGAAAGTAAAGACTGGCAACAGAAATTGGAAGTCCATAATTACACATAAAGAACATGAGATTTTTTTCTTGTTTATAATTTCTATGAATGAAAACTGGTAAACCAAAAAAAGAACATCATAAGGTAGGATTTATTACATAGAAAGAAATTTTTTAAATGACATGAGTACTAAGAAAAGAGTTGTGCCTATAAAAAATACTATTGTTTAGCCATCACATCTGGAAACTTTGGCAGGAGGAGTGAAGGGTGAAGCGGAAGCTGTAGTTAGGGAAGTAGGAAGGTTAGGGGTGATGAATTCAATAGATTGTGAAGGTTAAAAATACAGATTGTTAGTTCTAGAGCAATCACTAAGCAAAGCAGCAACAACATTGCTGATAAATTAATAGAGGAAATAAAAGAGATTATTGTGTTTTGTAGTCTACCTCTCCTTCTCCACCAAAAATGAAGACAAAAAGCAAAAATGACAACATAGAAACAAAAACAGAAGACAAAAATAGAAAACAGGGAAGCTGTGGACTTCAACCCAATCATAGAAATAGTCACACAGAAGGTTGCTATGGTTTTGATCTTGGAGGTTTCCCCTACCTAAGCTGTACATTCTCAGTATATTGTTATTGGGAAGTGGTGGAAGATCAGTGGGTGGGACTTGGCAGATGTCTTGGATCACCAGGTTGTGCCCTCCAAGAGGATTGTGGTGTGGGACCCAGTTTCTTTCTTTTGCTTCCTAGTTATGAGTTGAGTGGTTTTGTCCCATCTCTCACTCGACCATGATGTCACACCACAAGCTCAGAGTAATAGGCCTAGCCAGTCATGGCTGAACTCTCTGAAACTGTGAGACAAAACCAGCTTCCTTTTCATAAATTGGTTCTCTCAGGTGTAATCAGTTGGAAAGATGACTAACACAAATGTAAACGGATCCAACGTTCTTATTTAAAGTTAGAGCCACTTAGAGGAAAAAGAGAAAAAGAAAAATGCAGTGATTGTTTTTTACAAGAGACACAACAAAATTCCAAGTTCATATCATTTTGCCAGTGGATTTTATTAAACATATAAGGAGCAAAGAATTCCACTAGTACTTAGCTCTTTTGGAAATTGAGAGTGGGAGCGACAGTTCCATCTCACTTCATGAATATATCATTGGTCTGATTCCAAAGCCAGAAACACATAATCCTGAAAGGAAATCAACAGACAAATATTCCTCATGAACATATATACAAACTCCTCAAAATATTAACCAGTAGTCGCGTCCACTTGTTCATTCTCAATTCTCATGTATTTTCTCTTCATACCTTGGTTAAATTTATCAGAATTTGGTTTGCCTTATTGACATTTAAAAAGACTCATGAGTATTAATTCCTATTCATGCTTCATTTTAATATAGTTACAACTCTTAGATTGAATTAAGTCTTTGTATGTGTGTCTGGAATGTATACTTCTGTTTCATTTTGTTTTCAATGTAGTCATTTGAAAAGATTGTGGAGTGGGGTGGGCGGGACCCACGGGCGACGCGGCCCCCTGTCCTCGCCGCCGCCGTGGCGGTACTGGCTGCGCCGGGCCGGGTCCCTGCAGCGCGGCGCGGAGCGAGCTGGACGCCCCGACCCCGGCAGGTACCCGCCGGGCTCCGCCGAGCAACCCCTCAACTTTACCGCACGCCCCACCTGGTGCTGCCGGGGTCCCACATGGTCAGGTCGCGGGCACAGCCTCCGGGCGTAGCCACCCGGGCTCTGCGTCCTCGGCTCGTGGCCCGCGCTCCTCCCGTCCCGCAGCCACCGTCAGGGCACTGGGCTCCGCCTGTTGCGCGGCCAGGGCTCGGGGCTCGGCCGAAGCCCGCTGGAGGAGGGCGCGCCGGGAGGCGGCTCTGCGCAGGGCATCCCCGGGGCGTTTCCCGCCGGGAAGCCCTTCCTTCCTTCCTCGAGAGGAGGCGCTTTGCTGGCAGATATACAAAGCCTTTATATTACATTAGAACCATAACGAGAGTTCCGGGGAAGATGACGACCAGGTGAGCAGCAAGGGAGCGAACCTCCTTAATAAACACCACCAGCTCGAGACAGACTTGGCGAGCGTGAATGCCGGGATCTCGGCTGGGAAGTTTAGACTGGGCGTATTTCTCTGAGATGACGGGGGAGATGTGGTAGGGCGGACCAGCCTGCCGGGGCGAGACGTGGGAAAGCCCCAGTCGCTGGGAGCCAGGGACGATCTGCGCGGGAAGGAAGCTTGGCTCGGTCCAGGCGCCGTGAGAGCGGGAGCGCAGCCGGCTCGGTCCCTCCCGCCTCCCGAGCCGGCGCAGTCCCCTGGCGACTCCCGACAGAGATCGGCTTGCTAGCGGCGGAGACGCCCGGCAATCCCACGTTTCGCGCGTGTCGGGTGGGCCGCGGGGAGAGACCCAAGCGCTGGAAGCGGAGAGAAAGATTTGCTGGGTCCTAGCGCCCTGAGAGCACGGACGCCTCGATCCCTCCCGCCTCCCGAGCCGGCGCAGCTCTCCGGCGACTCCCGACAGAGATCGGCTTGTTGGCGGCGGAGACGCCCGGCGGTCCCACGTTTCGCGCCTGTCGGGCGAGCCGCGCAGAAAGCCCCAAGATAGACTGGCACCTTGGAACCTTCATGCCTGCAGGGACTCCAATAACTGGTGAGATATCGGCGCTCGCGACCAGATCACCGAGTGGGGGAGGAGATCCATCCCTATACCTGCAGGGAACCCTGGGAGGGTGGGGGAGCAGTCTTACACACCTCACCCAGGTCACTAGGTAGGGAGTATCTAACCAACATCTGTACAGC
>PVLD010036802.1:0-10710 GCA_004027595.1 Dinomys branickii
CCCCCCCCCCCGCCCTCGGGGGTGCAAGTCTTACCCAGCAGGAGCCACAGGAACCCTGGTCTCTGATCTCTTTGATGGTCGGACAGTTGGGCCACTGTTCCCGTGCATCAAAGCTCTCGGGCAGACTCATGTCCTCAGCGAAGCTGACCCTGGAGGAAGGAGGGTCTCCCTGCAGACTCCCACCTCAGCTCAGCCAGGGCCTTGAAGGCCGCCCGGCTCAGAGCAGCTGCCCATGCTGCATGGCTGGGAGGAAGAGACGCCGGGACACCGGGGCGGCGGGGAGGGAGGCATCTCAAAGCCCATTCCACTGCTTGGGGCAGCCCAGCACCTCGCAGCTTCTCTGTGGACTTAGTGTGTGCGCACCAGGTGAGGCATCCTCCTGCTATCCCGCCCCACCTGCCCAGGGGCTTCAGTTGCTTAAATGGACTTATAAACGTTTACCTCCTGCTCTTTGATTCTCATCTTACACGAGAGGTAAACTGAACAAGCAGGTGCTGGGTCCAAAGGGGGAAGGAATATCATTCTGTTGTCCAGCAGCCCCTGGGGCTTTTCTGAGTGCCTTGTGAGCCATGCATGGGCCTTGACCTAGCTCTGACATCCTCTGCGGAAGTAGGTCGAAAACACTGGCACAGGGCAGCGCTTTGTGTACCTGTGGTGGTCCCTGTAGCTCTGGGGGAGTAGACTGTCCTTCCCTGTCCTGCTGTCCCCAGGACCTCCTGCTGCTTATGGGACAGTGCAGGGCCTGGCATGGCACTCACCTCTGCGGCAGCCTGGGCCCACCCAGGTAGGTGCCACACAGCCTCTTCACGTAGCTCATGTCCACGTTGTAGAAGTTGCGTCCAGCCTGGAAGAGGCCATACCACCAGTCACCCACTGCCTAGGGCCTTCCCTGGATGTGGGTGGGTGACCTCACTGTCCTACACAGGGCCCATCCTGGGGACAGCCAGGGGGTCCTGCCCAGCTCCAACTGCGGTAACCCAGGGGCACAGCGCAGGTCTGACCCGTGGATCTGCCAGTGTTTGTGCTGAGAAGTGGAACCCACACCCCAGCCCTGCACAGGATTCCTCCCTCACTTTTCCATTCCTGCAATGCCAGGCTCACGGCAGAGCGGAGGTCAGGACCCACACAGGTCACACTCCCACAGTGGGAGTCTCAGAATCCACCTGGTCCCTGGTAACGGATACTTCTAAACCCACTTCCTCCTCCACACCTGCACACGCACACTCATGTATGCTCCTGCACACGCACGTGCGCACACAGAGTGAATGAGACGGGGAGGAGGTGTGACCCTGAGCATCACCCTCTAGGACAGGCCGTGTCCCTGGGGAGCTGGCAGCACAGGCTAGAGAGAAGACACACACATCACCCACCTGCCATGTCGTGTTCAGCTTGTTGACATAGTTGACCAGGTCATCAGACAGCGGGTGGAACCAAGGTGCGTTATAGGCACTGGTCAGTGTCAGAAAGAAGCAGAGAGAGGCCAAGGACCGCCACATCCTGATGCTGGGCGGGGACCCACCTGCCAAGGACAGGACAGGAGGGGTTGGGGCACTCCCCCCCACGTGCACGGGGCGCACACAGGCCAGGGCCCCTCTTATGTTTCTCTGAGACAGTCTTGCCATTCAGTCTAAGCTTGACCTCACTGTGTAGCCCAGGCTCGACTTGAACTCACAAGAAACCTCTGCTTCAGCTTTCTGAGTGCTGGAATCATAGGTGTACGCCATCATGCCTGAAGCAGTGGATATTTAAATTAAAAGCTTATGTCGGTAAGAGACGCATCACATTCACGGTGTGTGTGTTTGAACTGAGGCAGAGCTTCCCGTGTGTGGTTCTGGGAATTGCGCCGTTTACCCAGTAATCACTTTGGTTTTATCACGGCAGAGGTCCCCTCACTCCTGATGGCCAGAGCTGGAGCGGAGACAGCAGGGGCTGTCCTGTGACTAAGTGAATCACGGCCCCTTCCACTATTTTTAAATTTCAGGGATTTGAACACAGTGTGGGAGGTTCTTAGTGATGGGAGTCAGCACCACCTGAACAAGTGTCCTGAGGGAGGAGCATGGGGTAGGAAAATACTAAAATAAAGAATGTTCACAGCTGGGCATGGTGGTTCACACCTGTAATCCTAGCACTTGGGAGGCTGAGGCAGGGGGATCACTGCCAATCTGAGGCCAGCCTGGGTTAAATAGTGAGACCCTCTTTCAAAAACCCAGAACAAAACAAGGTGAAAAAGGTTCACTAACCCCTCGCCCATCACACTGACACAAACACAGGGCATGTGCCCACCCTGGAGATGGGCAGAGCCAGGCAGCTCTGGCCCTCCTCTAGTTTTTCCAGTCTGCCCAGGGCTCTGCTTCCGGCTCCCCAACCCTCCCATCAGCCCTGCCCCGTGACCTGGGACTTAAGTCATGAGACCAGAGATTCCTGGCAATGGCCATGAGTCACCCTCTTGGGCAAGCAGTTCACAAAACAAGCAGGGCTTCGTAGCTGCCAGGGTGCCGGAGGCCACACGCAAACTCCACAGAGGGAGTTTAGCTGCATCCATCAGTAGGGGGCACGCAAGTCTTGCCAGGAGAAAACTTTAAGCACTAATCCATCTGGAGGAACAAAGACTTTGAGACATGTGAGAACGAGACTGACAGCTGAGGGCCTCTGGATGGCACCGTGTATCATACAACATCAGGGGAAGCTGGGCGTGGCGTTGCATGCCTGTACTCCCAGCAGTCCGAGGCTGAGGCGGGAGGATCACCGGAGTAAAAGCCCAGCCTGGGCAACTGAAACCCTGTCTCAAAAAAAAGGTGCGGTGGGGGCCCTGTAGCTCGCTGAAAGCCCTGTATTCAACCCTCAGTACTGAAAAACAAAGCGAAGACCGATAAAACAAAAACGGCTGGGATGCAGCTCAGCACTCCCTGCGTTTAGACCCCAGTAGCCCCTGATCTTCTAAGATGGGGGTGTGGGTCAGCAGTAGAGGTAGAGTACGTGCTTGGGGTAAGGCTATAGGCTCCATGCAGGCACAAATAATCATATTAGGAAGAGAGTAATGGAAAAATAGATTCAATGACTGCACAAAAACTACAAACAGATGCAAAACTGCTTGAATTCATCAGCCAAGTGTGGTGGAACCCAAGCACTGTGGGTGGGAGACTGAGGCAGGAGGACTGCAAACAAACAAACAAACCAACAAACCAAGTTCAAGCCCAGGAAGGCACAGATACAATCAAGCAGATAAGCACTGTGTACCTTTGCAGGGTGAGGATGTGGGCAAACAGAACCGGTAGGGGGTACTGGTGACGCCTATCGACTGTGACATCTGCATGAAGCAGCTCAGCATCTGGCCACTTGGAAATTGATCCTGCAGCTGCGCCAGCCCTACAGCGCGAAGGCACAGGTACACGAAGCTCAGTGCTCTTCACACTGGTCTCAGACTGGGAGCAGGAGGTGTCCAAGGTTGGCACTCGAGTCCTCCTGCTGAGCCAGAAAAGCGCTCCCTCCGGATGACGGGGTGATGAGGGGTTTGCGTCTATTAAGCAAGGCGCATGTGGTGAGTAGTTCTGTTGCTGTGAGCAGATGTCAAGGAAGATTACAAGCATGGCGGCTGCTGGGGACCGGCTCTTCCTCTCCACTATCGCTGTGGTGCAGAGGCAGCCTGCAAAGGCTTACGGGCTTACAGCCCGACCCTCAGAATGAGACACTAAGCACCTGCTTCAAGGGGCGGAGATCTCCATGGCCCCTTATTTGCCCTCCAGCCCTGGCAGCTCTCCCTGTCACATGCACCACCACCAAGATGCCATCTCTGCTCTGTGGTTCGGCCCAGCCTAGACGGCTCTCCCCAGGGGGCCTCCTAATCTTGGGCTTTTACCCTCAAAACTGAGGTCAACAAAGAAACCTCCTTTCTTTATAAGGTACCAACCTCAGGGGTTTTGTTACAGTAATAGCCGCCCCTCCACCTAGACATGGCCTTGTATTTCCAACGTTCACTGCTTTCTGGGAGAGGAACAGCAGTACCATCGAAGACCTCGTGCCCCTGGGTTGATGACAGACCATCTTCAGTGGCCCCCAAGTGTGTTCCTGCCACGTCTCTGCCACCGAGGAGGCTTCCTCCCCGATACAGAGTCATCTTCCTCCGGCCTGGGGAGATGGCAGCCACGTGACCACGCATCAGCCACCCACGGGGCCTCCAGGCTGGCAGGCGGGTGTGCTTCTGGGAGAGAAGCACAAGCCAAGTTCCTGCCTCCCAGGAAGAACCCCAACTTCTACTGTCGGCAGGCAGGGCTGGACGAACTGGCACCTGCAGCACCACCCTGAGTTCTGACCCGTGGGGGAGCACAGGTGCGGCGTGCAGTCGGGAGCTTGGCACCTGTTGTGGTTAAATCACAGGCCCAGAGGATAGGAAGGTTTCCATGGCAACCTGAATTTTTAAACAGCATTTCTTTGGTGTCTGAGAACAAGAGCCCTGTCCCCTGGATGGTCACCAGCTCTGGGCAGGTTGATCGGCCTCGGAACCCCTGGGTTGGCAGCCAAAGACCTGCATTCAGACCTTGCCTCTGCTCTTCTTGGGCACCCTTGGGCGGCAACTCCACTGAGCCTCACTTTACCACCTGGGATGCTGTGACTAAGGTGGAAGATGAGCGTAGTGGGCAGCAGAAGGCCCTGGCACAGTGCCTGGTGTCACGGGTGTAGACACGCCGCCCCTCGAGCAGGTCCGCTTCCTCCTCTTTCCCCAGCTGCAGGCTGGGCCTGGTGGTCTCAGTTCACACCGAACTCCCATCATGAAGCGTCTGAGTGAAAACACACTTCTACTCCATGAACTTCTCGGCTAACAGCCAGGGGCTTCCACTGTGGAGGCCCTGATATTGCCCAAGCAAAAAGGATACAAAGCCGAGCGTCCCCTCCTGGAGCGGGGGACCGACACCCCAGAACAGCGGCATGAAAGCATCTACTCCACCCCACCTTACGCTCAACCCTGTGCATGCGGCACACACTGAACTCCAGGGGGTAAAAGGCACCAGGGAGAGTCACGGGTTCTGTTCTGTTCCGTCTCAAACAGCTGCTCACTTTCTCTTCCCCTAAGTTAGGCAAACACTTCCCTTTATTTGCTAGCTCTGTGATTTTTCTAACTTCAGAAGATGAACAGAAAGTCCGTATTTCACCACCAGCCTCCCCTTCCAGATATGGGTGGTCAGAGGCAGCTGTGGACACCTGGGTCCTGCGGACACCCCAGCCCTTTCCAAGCTGTCACTGGCCTTCCTGTTCCCTCCCTTTCCAGATCCACATGGCACCCCCCCCCCCCTTGGTTCACAGTCCTGAGCAGAGATGAGGCCTATGAGAGAAAACCGTTCCCAGAACACCCGCTGCTGTCCGGGTGCAAATATGCCCCTTGGGACTCACAGGGGGCGGAATGAACATGCAGGAGAGGCCTGACTGCCATCATCCTTTCCTTCTAGAGAACAGGGTAGCCGCCAGCAAGCTTGAGAAAGCTGTCCTTCCATGCTAGAGCCCCAGGCAGACTGCATTCTGACCTGTACAGGACATAAGCAAAGGGGACCCAGACGCCTAAAACTCCCCCACTGAGGCCAGTGCCACCTCCTGGCAAACCGGTCATGTGCACTAATTTCCACAGCAGTCTTTGGCCCAACATCCTGCTGGCCTGTCCACTGGAGCTGTGAGTACCCGGCTGGCCCTGCCTCAGTGGCCTTTAGAGCACCCCCATCTTGTTAACAGCTACCCAGCAGGGCTGGGCCTGGCAAGGGACGGTGCTCTGGGTTGGGGAAGGTAGGAAAGAAGCAGGACGGTGCCGAGTTGAGTGGGGGCATCCAGACGAGCCACTCTGAATTTCCTTCTGCTCCACAAACACACTCGTCTCGGCTGACACTGTCATTAGAGGCCGCTGCCCCTCAAGTTCCGACCACCTTGGTACACCCACACCACAGCACCTGCACTCTTCACCTCCCCTCTCGGCCCAGAGTGCTGTCTCGCTGTGTGTCTCTGCTCCTAGTGGAACAGTGTTCAGCTGACTCTTTGTTCAACATGTTTATTTATACTTTTTCCTGCTGGAACACAAGCGGACAGCTTCTGGTAACTCCATGGTAGGGCACCTGCCTGGCAGATGACATGGACCCCTTAGCCAAGTAGGAAGGGCTCAGTTCCCCGGCCTCCTGTTACCTTCAGAACAGGAAGCAGCTTCTGGGTCCCTGGAAGCCAGGCTCTCTGTGGCCAACTTCTGTGTGGCCCAGAAAAGCAGAGCCAGGACCACTGTGACCCAGCCCTGCCATCTTCAAGGGACCCAGGAAGACTGACTCCGTGTCACAGGTAGGCGGCCCACTGCCCACATCCAGGTCCAACAGGCCTGGCCACTCACACTCCTCCCTCACGCCCATCATGCCCACACGCGGACACTGCTTATTAAGATCAGCCCCAGCGCACCACGCTCTGCACACAGAAGAAAATTACTACTCTGGGCTTGGAACTGTGAACACCACAAAGGCCCTCAGCAGTTGAAAATGTTTCATTGTTGGTGGGAAACCAGACCATGTGGGCAGTCAACATTCTGGGAAGTTCTAGAAGCTTCTGGTCACCAGCTTTGCTCCCTGGCTCTATTACTGACTGAGATGCTGACAGGGTGATGCCATTTCCTATGTCTGTTCCTGAAGTGGGAATATCACAAAGCTTTTAGAGATCCTCTGAGAAGTAAATGAGGTTAGCGTTCTGGGCCTCTCCAGCTTGCAGGAACAGGTGGATCTCTAATTCCACTGCAGGGAGGACTGTACTTCCTGGCTGGCTTGAGGCCTGGCAGACAAAAAGCAAGCTGCAGAAAGGCCTGGCTTCCGCAGCACCGCCCCTTGTCTGCAGCAACAGACATTCCCTCAGCAGCATGGAGGAGGTGGGGAGGGATGGTCTCTTAAAAAGTGCTGCTCTGCACAAGGGAAACCCTCTCCACCACTGATAGCTGACTATACATGGGTTAAAGAATATGGTGAAAATTAAAATTAACGTATTACAGTGAAGACATACTGCCAGGAGTCCCCTTCAAATCCCTCCCCATTGCTTTGAACACAGGTATTCAATCATTCTTGCCATTTTCTGAAGCAGTTCTGCAAGTCTCCTTTCTTGAGTCTTTATGTGATCAAAAATACAGTGCATACTGCATCCAACAGAAAGGGCTTGTAAAACCATGCTGCCGCTCCTCATTGGTCAAGTCACAGGACCTGGCACTACGTGCCTCTGGTTCTCCCAGGAAGTCAAAATGACCATGAAGAGCAAAAGTTTTGAATGGATTCAGGACATCGAGGCAGCCATGAAAGGGCAGGTAAAGACACTCAGGCAAGAGGGCTGCAGAGCTGCTGCAGAAAGCAGCAAGGACAACGGGATGTTACGAAATGAGGATTTTGAGGGGGATTCATAGCAATGTGTCTCTTACTATAATGAAATTTTAAAATTAAACACACTATTTCTATTTTCTAGTCACACCTTGTACATCTCCTGTGCACTATGCAGTTAGCACTCACTGCCTTTGGATAATTACTTTGATTTCCCTAAGTATCTTAGTTTGGGGAAAAGACTGTGGCTGTGGCATCGTTAGTACAAGGACTCACATGCTGAGGTAGCTTGGCTGGCAGCACCTCCCCTGCCGCAGGGCTTACGCAAGCCTGGAAGCTCCGCGACTCCCAGTGACTACAGTGCATGAGGCATCCTGTCCCAGTCTCAGCCAGCAGGTCACAGGGTCATGTAGCGCCTCACCCCACCCAGCCCTGCGGTCGCAGGGCACTGCTGCTGATCCTCTCCCGGCCTCTCCACTGCCTTGGTAGTATCAGTTCATCATCTCCCATTATCATGCTAGCTGGCTCGCAGATAACCTTTAGCAGACGGCAGAGCTACCCGGCAGAGCTACCGGCCTGGTCAAGTCAGATAGCAGTGAAACACCCACATGCACACCCTCAGCATGCAGGAAACATCAGTGCTGCAAAAGGACCTTCAGACTTGTACACGGCTTCTGTTTTACAGTGAGGTAAACTGAGGCTTGAGCAAAGCCCGTGGGTGGACCCTGCCTGGGTCTGACTGAGTGGGAGGAACTGTAGGTCAGCTTTGGTCGAACACGCATCCTGCTGTCTAGGTGGCTGTCACTGCACTCAAAACCCGGCAGACTCAGCTTTCTCATCTGTACAGCACGTGTGTCAGACTTCATCCCTAAACCTTCAGGCTTAATTTAAAAATCAGAAACACGGTCAGGCATGGTGGCACACATCTGGAATCTCAGCTCCTCCGGAGGCTGAGGCTGGAGGAATACAAGTTCAAGGCCAGCTTAGGCAACTTAGGCCCCATCTCAAAATAAAATTTTTAGAAGTCTGCATTTATCTCAGTGATACAGTGCTTGCCTAGCATGCGTAAAGTCCTGGGTTCCATCCCCAGTACTGCAAACAAAGAATGAAACAAAATTAGAGAATATGATCTAATGGCAGAGAAGTTCAGACTGACGAGTTCTGTGAGTTCTAGCCATTTACAAACACACTACAACACCAAAAGCAGAAGTTGGGTATAGTGGTGCACACCTGTAATCTGAGTACTTTGGAGGCTGAGGCAGGAGGACTGCTGCAAATTGGCGGCCAGCTTGAGCACACAGTGGGTTTAAGGCCAGTCTGAAGCACACAGGGAGACCCTCAGCCCAACCACACACCAAATGCAAAATCAGTGGCCACCACCAAAAGGAAAAGCTTTCCTTATCAATGCTCTCTCAGAGCCAAAAATTAAACATGAATTTTTAGTCATGGAAATTAAAGCAGGGGAACCATTTCAAGCCATCAGATTGGCAGAAATTAACACCCACTAGGCAGGCCTGTGGCGCACGTCTATATGCCCAGATGCTGCTGAAGTAGGAGAAGTCCAAGGTTTGTGAGAACCTGGCTCAAAATTTTAAAAACATTTTAAGAGGCCTGGGGATGTAGCTCAGTGTGAAGGCCTTGGGTTCAAACCAGTACCAGTACCACAAAAAGGCTGCTAAGATCTAGAACTCAGCCCCACCAACCGGCGAGGGGCAGAGCTGACGAGGTCTCGAGGAGGGCACTTTGAGAACAACCAGGAAAGCAGAGGCACTGCCCTAGGGCCCAGCAGAGCTCCTGCTTGTGCTTCTGCTTCTCCTTTTGCCCCGGAGAAACCCTTGCAGAGCCTGGGAGCCGCAAAGGCATTCACTGTCCCTCTGTGAGCGGTGAACAAGGAGGGGCAAGAAGAGGGGGAGGGGCAGAGAGGAAGAAGTAGCCCGACTATCCCTCAGAAAGGGGCACAGAGCACTGAAAATGCGTGAACTATGATGCGCTGTGCATGCCTGTAATCCCAAGATTTGCGAGGCAGAGGCAGAAGTATCCCAAATTTGAGGTTGGCCTGCGCTCAGCAAGTGCTAAGCAAGTTCAAGGTCGGCCTGGTCACTGCAGTGTGACCTATCTCAAAAACAAAGGAAAACTGCAAGTTCAGGTCCAACTCTGGCAATTTAGTAAACCCTGTCTCAAAAAAGTTAATGAACCTTAATACTTTTAAAGAGCACTGCTCATGGACTGATACAGAGTATTCAAATTCGAAACATAGTAAGCGCAAGAGAATTACAAGGTGATAATGTTCCCTGGAAAGCTGGGGAACAGGTACAGGAGGGTGGCTGACCAGAAGAGCAGAGGCCAGGATAGCTGCTGCAGGAAGAGGACCCTCCAGTCTGCAGAAAGGGCTAAGACTTGGACCTAAGAATGAGAGGTCTGGTTCAGGCTGGTCCGGGTATGGACTCCAGCAGAACACAGGATTAGCAGGCACAAGGCCCCAGCACCAAAACCACACCATGGGCTCTGATCCTTGTATCTCCCACTACGTTCTAAGTAGGGCAGAATCTGAGCAACCAGGCAAGGGCTGCAGACCCACACGGCCACACAGCCTTTCTCGCACAGCATCTGGCGCGTGTGCAGGGCGGGTGAGGGGGGCCAGGTGCAGAGACCCACGTGCCTCCCCGAGAGGCCCCTTACTGTCAGCCCCACAGCAGCCGCACCAAGGGCAGGAAAGGGCCCCATTCTGATCCTTTCCACCTTCTGAACTCCTGTCTCCAGGGCTTCCCTGGCATGTGCAAGGCTTGGGCTCCCTCTCCAGTACCCCCTCCCCCGCAACGAGATTAACTATCAAAAAATAAAGTGGTGGAAACGATAATTCCACTCCCACATTGCACCCTCACCTCTTTTTAATACTTTCCACAGCCCACACCAGCGGCCAGGCCCTTGCCATGGCTCCTCCCCTCCAGTTTCCACCCATTCTACAGAAAGCCTCGCCCACAGCCAGTCCTGCACGCAGGAGCAGCAGCCCCACAGCCGCCCACTGCCTGGCCAGTCTGGAAGCAGCATCTGGAGCCTGCATCAAAGGAGCTCTGGAGCCAGAGCTGGCCAGAGTTGCGGTGGGAGTTGCCAGGTACCAGAAGTGGGGGTCTGCACCTTGTCACCGGGCAGAACCCCCGCTCAAGGACCAGATCTGGAGACTTGTGGAAGCCACGGTTGTCCAAGTGCCTTCACTGTTCTCTGGGCTCGACCCTGTCTAGAAAGCTCTACGTCACCATGACCAGAGTCAGGGGAAGCCGTTCTCCACAGAGGAACAGGAGAAGGGAAGCTGGCCCAGCACTCTGGAGCCTGAGACAGGAGGATTGCGGGGAGTTCAAGGCCAACCTGGGCCTTAGGTATAGTGAGTTTAAGGCCAGCC
>PVLD010036803.1:0-10709 GCA_004027595.1 Dinomys branickii
GTTGTAACTGCCTCTTTTCAGTGTTTATCAGTAACACTGCTTTGCTTTCCCTCTAACGTCTACGCGCGCGAAGTGCGAAAGTGCGGCAAGTTTAAGAGAAACAGTAGGGAAGCACTGTGCAACTGGATTTCAGTTCCTCCCAACGAGATACTCTGAGATAAATACAGAGTAGTTGTCTTGACAAGGCCTTTCTTAGGGGTGGTGCACTTGGGCCTGAGGCTGAAAGCGAAATGCGGGAGTGAATATAACTGTTACATGACCAAATTTCCCGAAACACTTGCACACTGGTTTGTGTTCCCTCTTACATAGGCCCTGAAATTGAGCACAGCCCTGCATTTTGAAAGTTGTAAGTGCTTCTTCTCAGTGTTTCTCAGTAACACTGCTTTCTTTGGCCTGTAACGCCTATGTGCGTGAAGTGCGATACTGTGGCAACTTTAACAGAAAGAGTAGGGAAGCACTGTGGAACTGTATTTGTATTTCTCCAAAGGAGATCCTCTTAGGGAAATACAGAGCACTGGGATTGACAAGGCCTTTCATAGGGGTGGTGCAGTGGTGCCTGAGGCTGAAAGCGAAACGCGTGAGTGCACATACTTGTTACATGACCAAACTTCACGAAACACTTGCACACTGGTTTATATTCCCTGTTACATAGGTCCTGAAACTGAGCACAGCCCTGCATTTCGAAAGTTGTAAGTGCTTCCTTTCAGTGTTTCTCAGTAACACTGCTTTGCTTGCCCTGTGAGGCTTATGTGCACCAAGTGCGAAAATGCGGCAAGTTTAAAAGATACATTAGGGAAGCACTGGGGAACTGGATTTTAGTTTCTCCCAACGAGGTCCTCTTAGGGAAACACAGAGCACTTGGCTTGACAAGGCCTTTCATACGTCTGGTGAACTTGTGCCTGAGGCTGAAAGCGAAACACAGGAGTGAACATACCCGTTACATGACCAAACTACCCGAAACACTTGCACACTGGTTCGTGTTCCCTGCTACATAGGTCCTGAAACTGAGCACAGCCCTGCATTTTGCAAGTTATAACTGCTTCTTTTCAATGTTTCCCAGTAACACTGCTTTGCTTGCCCTGTGAGGCCTAGGGGGGCGAAGTGCGAAAGTGCGGAACTTTAACAGAAACACTAGGGAAGCACTTTGGAACTGAATTTAAGTTTCTCCCAACCAGGTCCTCTTAGGAAAACACAGAGCACTTGGCTTGAGAGGGACTTTGGCAGGGGTGGTGCACTTGTGCCTGAGGCTGAAAGCGAAACGCTTTAGTGAACATGCCATTACATGACAAAACCTCCCGAAACACTTGCACACTGGTTTGTGTTCCCTCTTAGAGAGGTCCTGAAACTGATCAGAGCCCTGCATTTTGAAGTTGTAACTGCTTCTTTTCAGTTTTTCTCGGTAACCTTGTTTTGCTTGCCCTGTAATGTCTATGTGCACGAAGTGCAAAAATGCAGCAACTTCAACAGAAAGAGTAGGGAAGTAGTGTGGAACTGGATTTCAGTTTCTCCCAATGAGATCCTCTTAGGGAAACACAGAGCACTTCGCTTGACAAGGCCTTTCATATGGGTGGTGCAGTGGTGCCTGAGGCTGAAAGCGAAACGCGAGAGTGAACATACCAGTTACATGACCAAACTTCACGAAACACTTGCACACTGATTTGTGTTCTCTGTTACATAGGTCCTGAAACTGAGCACAGCCCTGCATTTTGAAAGTTGTAACTGCTTCTTTTCAGTGTTTCTCAGTAAGCCTGCTTTCCTTGCCCTGTAACACCTATGCGCGTGAAGTGCGAAAGTGCGACAAATTTAACAGAAACATTAGGGAAGCACTGTTGAACTGGATTTAAGTTTCTCCCAATATGATACTCTTAGATAAACACAGAGTACTTGACTTGACAAGGTCTTTCATAGGGGTGGTGCACTGGTGCCTGAGGCTGAAAGTGAAACGCGGGATTGAACATAGTCATTACATGACCAAACTTCCCGAAACACTTGCACACTGGTTTGTGTTCCCTGTTACATAGGGCCTGAAACTGAGCACAGCCCTGCATTTTGAAATTTGTAACTGCTTCTTTTCAGTGTTTCTCAGTAACACTGCCTTGCTTGCCCTATAACGCCTAAGTGCGTTATTTGCGAAAGTGTGGCAACATTTGCAGAAACAGTAGGGAAGCACTGTGGTACTGGATTTAAGTTTCTCCCAACTAGATCCTCTTAGGGAAACACAGAGCACGTGGCTTGACAAGGCCTTACATAGGGTGGTGCCCTTGTGCCTGAGGCTGTAAGGGTAATGCGTGAGAGAACATACACGTTACATGACCAAACATCCTGAAACACTTGCACAGTGGTTTCTGTTCCCTGTTACATAGGACCTCAAACTGAGAACAACCCTGCCATTTTAAAGTTGTAACTGCTTCTTTTCAGAGTTTCTCAGTAACACTCTTTTGCTTGCCCTGTAACGCCTATGTGCATGAAGAGCAAAAGTGCGGCTACTTTAACAGAAAATGTAGGGAAGCACTGTGGAAATGGATTTAAGTTTCTCCCTACGAGATCCTCTTCGGGAAACAAGGATCACTCGGCTTGACAAGACCTTTCATAGGGGTGGTGCACTGCTGCCTGAGGCTGAAAGCGAAACACGTGAGGGAACATACCCGTTACATGACCAAACTCCCCGAAACACTTGAACATTGCTTTGTGTTCCCTGTTAAATAGGTCCTGAAACTGAGCACAGCCCTACATTTTCAAAGTTGTAACTGCATCTTTTCAGTGTTTCTCAGTAACACTGCTTTGCTTGACCTGTAACACCAATGTGCATGAAGTGCGAAAGTGTGGCAACTTTTGCAGAAAGAAGAGGGAAGAACTGTGGTACTGGATTTAAGTTTCTCCCAATCAGAACCTCTTAGGGAAACACAGAGAACTTGGCTTGAGAAGGCCTTTCATAGGGGTGGTGCACTTGTGCCTCCGGCTGAAAGAGAAACACGTGAGTGAACATACCGGTTACATGACCAAACTCCCCGAAATACTTGCACACTGCTTTCTGTTCCCTGTTAAATAGGTCCTGAAACTGAGCACAGCCCTACATTTTCAATGTTGTAACTGCATCTTTTCAGTGTTTCTCAGTAAAACTGCTTTGCTTGCCCTGTAACGCCAATGTGCGGGAAGTGCGAAAGTGCGGCAACTTAAACACAAACAGTAGGGAATCATTGTGGAACTGGATTTAAGTTTCTCCCAACGAGATCCTGTTAGGGAAACACAGAGTACTTGGCTTGACAAGGCCTTTCATAGGGGTGGTGCACTTGTGTCTGAGGCTGAAAGCGAAAAGCGTTAGTGAAAATTCCCCTTACATGACCAAACTTCACGAAACACTTGCACATTGGTTTGTGTTCCCTGTTATATAGGGCCTGAAGCTGAGCAGAGCCCTGCATTTTGAACGTTGTAACTGCTTCTTTTCAGTGTTTCTCAGTAGCACTGCTTCGCTTGACCTGTAACGCCTGTGTGCGAGAAGTGCGAAAGTGCGGCAACTTTTGCAGAAACTGTAGGGAAGAACTGTGGTACTGGATTTAAGTTTCTCCCAACCAGATCCTCTTAGAGAAACACAGAGAACCTGGCTTTAGAAGGCCTACCAAAGTGGTGGTGCACTTGTGCCTCCGGCTGAATGCGAAACGCGTGAGTGAACACACCTGTTGCATGACAAAATTTCCTGAAACACTTGCACACTGGTTTGTGTTCCCTGTTACATAGGTCGTGAAACTAAGGACAGCCCTGCATTTTGAAAGCTATAACTGCTTCTTTTCAGTGTTTTTCTGTAACACTGTTTTGCTTGCCCTGTAACGCCTATGTGCGCGACGTGCGAAAGTGCGGCAACTTCAACAGAAACAGTAGGGAAGCAGTGTGGAACTGGATTTAAGTTTCTCCAACGAGATCCTCTTAGGGAATCACAGAGTACTTGGCTTGACAAGGCCTTTCATAGGGGTGGTGCAGTGGTGCCTGAGGCTGAAAGCGAAATGCGTGAGTCAACATACCTGTTACGTGACCCAACTTCCCGAAACACTTGCACACTGGTTTGTGTGCCCTGTTACATAGGTCCTGAAACTGAGCATAGCCCTGCATCTTGAATGTTTTAACTGCTTCTTTTCAGTGTTGCTCAATAAACCTGCGTTGCTTGCCCTGTAACGCCCATGTGCGTGAAGTGCGAAAGTGCGGCGCCTTTAACAGAAACAGTATGGAAACACTGTGAAACTGGACATAAGTTTCTTCCACGAGATACTCTTAGATAAATACAGAGCACTTGGCTTGACAAGGCCTTTCATAGGGGTGGTGCACTTGTGCCTGAGGATGAAAGCGAAAAGCATGAGTGAACATACCCGCTACATGACCAAACTTCCGGAAACACTTGCACACAGGTTTATGTTCCCTGTTACATAGGTCCTCAAACTGAGCAAAGCCATGCGTTTTGAAAGTTTTACCTGCTTCTTTTCAGTGTTTATCTGTAACACTGCTTTGCTTTCCCTGTAACCTCTATGCGCGCAAAGTGTGAAAGTGCGGCAACTTTAACCGAAACAGTAGGGAAGCAGTGTGGAACTGGATTCAAGTTTCTCCCCACGAGATACTCTTAGATAAACACGTAGTACTTGGCTTGACAAGGCCTTTCTTAGGGGTGGTGCATTGGGCCTGAGGCTAAAAGCGAATGGCGGGATTGAACATACTCATTACATGGCCAAACTTCCCGAAATACTTGCACACTGGTTTGTGTTTCCTGTTACCTGGTTCCTCAAACTGAGAACAGCCCTGCATTTTGAAAGATATAACTGCTCCTTTTCACTATTTCTCAGTAACACTGCTTTCCTTGCGCTGTGACGCCTACATGCGCAAAGTGCGAAATTGTGGAAACTTTAACAGAAACAGTACAGAAGCACTGTGGAACTGGATTTAAGTTCTACCAACGAGATCATCTTAGGGAAACACAGAGCACTTGGGTTGACAAGGCCTTTCATAGGGTTGGTGCCTGAGGCTGAAATTGATGTGTGAGTCAATATACACGTAACATGACCAAACTTCCCGAAAACCTTGCACACTGGTTTGTGCTCCCTGTTACATAAGTCCTGAAACTGAGGTCAGCCCTGCATTTTGAAACTTGTAACTGCTTATTTTCAGTGTTTCTCAGTAACACTGCTTTGCTTGCCCAGAAAGGCCTGTATGCCTGTACAGCGAATATGGTGCAGCCCTACAACAAACAGTGGGGCAGCACTGGCGAACTGGATTTCAGCTTCTACAAGAGAGTCCCTTTAGGGAAACACGGTGCCTTTCCTTAAGAAGACCTTTTGTATTGATGATGCACTAGTGCCTAAGAACTACTGGGAAACCCTGGTAGGAATGTACTCTCATTACAGCACAAAACTTCCTGACGCAGTTGCACACTGGTTTGTGTTCCCTTCTACTTAGTTCCGGAAACTGAGTATAGCACTTCAATTTCTAAGTTGCATTTGCTGCTTTTCTGTTTTTCTCAGTAACACTGCTTTGCTACCCCTCAAAGGCCTATAGGACTGAACAGCGAATGGTGTGCAGCAATAAGAGAAACAGTAGTTCAGGACTGGGGAACTGGATTTAGGTTTCTCCAAGAGCGTCTCACTAGGGAAAGACTGTGAACTTTGCTTAAAAAAATCTTGTATGGGTGGTGCACTAGTGCTTAAGACCTAATGGGAAAACCTGGTATGAATGTACTTTCATTACAGCACAAAAATATTTGAAACACTTGCACACTCTTTCGTGTTCCCTTTTACTTAGATCCTGAAACTCAGCACAACGCTCATTTTGTAAGTTGTAACAGCTTCTTTTCAGTGATTCTCAGGAATACTGCTTTGCTTGCCCTGATAGGCCTGTAGGCCTGAACAGCGAATGTCATGCAGTTCTACAACAAACAGTAGGGCAGCACAGGGGATCTGCATTTCAGTTTCTCCAAGAGAGTCCCTTTAGGGAAACACAGTGAACTTTGTCAAAGAAGGCCTTTTGTATGGGTGGTGCACTAGTGCCTAAGACCTATTGGGTAACCCCTGTATAAAGGTACTCTCATTACAGTACAATACTTCCTGAAACACTTGCACACTGGTTTGGGTTCCCTTTGGTTATGTCCTGAAACTGGGCACAACGCTGCAGTTTCTAAGTGGCAACTGCTTCTTTTAACTGTTTCGCAGTAACACTGCTTTGCTTGCCCTGAAACCCTATAGGCCTGAACAGCGAATGTGGTCCAGCACTACAAGAAACAGAAGGGAAGGACTGGGGAACTGGATTTAAGTTTCTCCAAGAGAGTCTCATTAGGGAACACGGTGACCTTTGCTTAAGAAGGCCTTTTGTATGGATGGTGCACTAATGCCTAAGACCTACTGGGAAATCCTGGTATGAATGTATTCTCATTACAGCACAAACCCTCCTGAAACACTTGCACAATGGTTTGTGATCCCTTTTACTCAGGTCCTGAAACTCACCCCAACGCTTCATTTGGTAAGTTTTAACTGCTTCTTTTCAGTGTTTCTCATTAACACTGCTTTGCTTGCGCTGAAAGCCTGTAGGCGTGAACAGCAAATGTGGTGCAGCTCAACGACAAACAGTAGGGCAGCAGTGGGTAACTGGATTTAAGTTTCTCCAAGGGAGTCCCTTTAGGTAATCGCGGTGCCCTTTCCTTAAGAAGGACTTTTATATGGGTGGTGCACTAGTGCCTAAGACCTACTGGGAAACCCTGATATGAATGTACTCTCATTACATCAAAAAACTTCCTGAAAAAATTGCACACTGGTCTGTGTTCCCTTTTAATTAGGTCCTGAAAATGAGCTCAACGCTGCATTTTGTACGTTGTAACTGCTTCTTTTCAGTGTTTCTGAGTAACATTGCTTTGTTTGCCCTGAATGTTCTACAGTCCTGAACAGCGAATGAGGGGCAGCTCTACGAGAAATAGTAGGTTAGCATGGGGAACTGCATTTAAGTTTCTCAAAGAGAGCGCTATGAGGGAAACACGGTCCCCTTTGCTGAAGAAGGCCTTTGTATGGGTGGTACACTAGTGCCTAAGACCTACTGGGAAACCCTCGTATGAATGTACTCTTTCTACAGCACAAAAGTTCCTGAAACACTTGCACACTGGTTTGTGTTCCCTTTTACTTATGTCCGGAACATGAGCACAATGCTGCATTTTCTAAGTTGCAACTGCTTCTGTTCCGTGTTTCTCAGTAACACAGCTTTGCTTACCCTGAAAGGCCTATAGGCCTGAACAGAGAATGTGGTGCATCTCTGTGAGAAACAGTAGGGCAGCACTGCGGAATTGGACATAAGTTTCTTCAAGAAAATCCCATTAAGTAAACATGGTGCCCTTTGCTTAAGAAGGCCTTTTCTATTGGTCGTACTCTAGTGCCTAAGGCCTACTGGGAATCCTTGGTATGAATGCAGCCTCATTACAGCACAAACTTCCAGAAACTCTGGCACACTGGTTTGTGCACCCTTTTACTTAGGTCCTGAAATTGAGCACAACGTGGGATTTTGTACATTGTAACTGCTTCTTTCAGAGTTTCTCACTAACACTACTTTGCTTGCCCTGTTAACCCAGTGGGCCTGAACAGCAAATGTGGTGCAGCTCTACGAGAAACAGTAGGGAAGCACTTGAGAACTGGATTTAAGTTTCTCCAAGAGAGTCCCAATAGGTATACACGGTGCCCTTTCCTTGAGAAGTACTTTTGTATGCATGGTGCACTAGTGCCTAAGACCTACTGGCACACCGTGGGATGAATGTACTCTCATTTCATCAGAAAACTTCCTGAGAAACTTGCACACTGGTTTGTGTTCCCTTTTACTTAGGTACTGATCTTGAGCACAACGCTGCGTTTTATGAGTTGCAACTGCTTCTTTTCAGTATTTCTCAGTAACAATGCTTTGCTTGCCCTGAAAGTCCTGTAAGCCTTAACTGCGAATGTAGTGCAACAATACGCGAAACAGTAGGGCAGGTCTGGGGAACTGGATTTAACTTTCTCCAAGAGATTCTCACTAGGGAAACACTGTGACCTTTCCTTAACAAGGACTTTTGTATTGATGGTGCACTAGTGCCTAAGACCTATTGGGAAACAGTGGTATGTATGTACTCTCATTACAGCACAAAACTTCCTAAAACACGTGCACACTGGTTTGTGTTGCCTTTTATGTAGATCCTGAAACTGAGCACAAGGCTGGATTTTGTATGTTGTAACTGCTTCTTTCATCGTTTCTTAGTAACACTCCTTTGCTTGCCCTGTTAGGCCTGTAGGCCTGAACAGCAAATGTGGTGCAGCTCTACGAGAAAGTGCAGCACAGCACTGGGGAACTGAATTTAATTTCTTCAAGAGAGTCCCTTTAGAGGTATATGGCTCCCTTTCCTTAAGAAGGCCTTTTGTATGGGTGGTGCACTATTGCCTAAGACCTACTGGCAAAGCGTGCTATGAATGTGCTCTCATTACATCACAAAACTTTCGGAAACACTTGCACACTGGTTTCTCTTAACTTTTACTTAGGTCCTAAAACTGAGGTCAACGCTGCATTTTGTAAGCTGTAACTGCTTCTTTTCAGTGTTTCTCAGTAACCCTGCTTTGGTTGCCCTCAAAGTCGTATAGGCCTGAGCAGCAAATGTGGTGCAGCTGTACGAGAAATGGTAGGGAAGCATGGGGAAGTGGATTTAAGTTTCCCCAAGAGAGTGCTATGAAGGAAACATGGTGCCATTTGCTGAAGAATTGACTTTTGTACTTGGTGCACTAGTGCCTAAGACCTACTGGCAAACCCTCCTATGAATGTACTCTCTTTAAAACACAAAACTTGCTGAAACACTTGCACACTGGTTTGTGCTGCCTTTTACTTAGTTGCTGAAACTGAGCACAACGCTGGATTTTGTACGGTGTAACTGCTTCTTTTCAGAGTTTCGCAATAATACTGCTTTGCTTGCCCAATAAGGCCTGCAGGCCTGAGCAGCGAATGTGGTGCTGCTCTACGAGAAATAGTAGGGGAGCACTGGGGAACGGAACATAAATTTCTAAATGAGAGTCCCGTTGGGGAAACACGGTGCCCTTTGCTTAAGTAGGTCTTTTGTATGGGTGGAGCACTAGTGCCTAAGACCTGCTGGGAAAACCTTGTATGAAGGTACTCCCATTACAGTACAAAACGTCCTGAAACATTTGCACACTGGATTGTGTTCCCTCTTACTTAGGTCCTGAAACTCAGCACAACGCTGCACTTTGTAAGTTATAACTGCTTCTTTTCAGTGTTTCTCAGTAATACTGCTTTGCTTGTCCTGAAACCCTGTAGGCCTGAACAGCGAATGTGGTGCAGCAATACACGAAACAAGAGGGCAGGACTGGGAAGTGGATTTAAGTTTCTGCAAGAGAGTCTCATTAGGGAAACACGGTGAACTTTGCTGAAGAAGGCCTTTTGTATGGGTGGTGCATAGTGCCTAAAACCTACTGGGAAATCCTGGTATCAATGTACACTCATTACAGCACAAAACTTACTGAAACAATTGCACACTGGTTTGTGTTCCCTTTTACTTAGGTGATGAAACTCAGCAACGTTGCATTTTGTAAGATGTAACTGCCTCTTTTCAGGGTTTCTCAGTTACACTGCCTTGCTTGCCCTGAAAGGCCTGTAGGCCTGAACAGCGAATGTCGTGCAGCTCTAGGACAAACAGTAGGGCAGCACTGGGGATCTGGATTTCAGTTTCTCCAAGAGAGTCCCTTTCGGGAAACAGGGTGCACTTTGCTGAAAAAGGCCTTTTGTAGGTGGGGCACTAGTGCCTAAGACCTACTGGCAAACCCTCGTATGAATGTACTCTCATTACAGCACAAAACTTCCTGAAACACTTGTACACTGGTTTGTGTTCCCTTTAACTTACGTCGTAAAACTGAGCTCAATGCTGCATTTTGTAAGTTGTAACTGATTCTTTTCAGTATTTCTCAGAAACACTGCTTTGGTTGTCCTCAAAGTCCTATAGGCCTGAACAGCGAATGTGTAGTAGCTCTACAAGAAATAGTAGGGCAGCATGGGGAAATGGATTTAAGTTTCTCCAAGAGAGTGCTATGAGGGAAACAGGGTGCCCTTTGTTGAAGAACGCCTTTTGTTGGTGGTGCACTAGTGCCTAAGACCTACTGGCAATCCCTTGTATGAATGTACTCTCATTACTGCACAAAACTTCCTGAAACACTTGTACACTGGTTTGTGTTCCCTATTACTTATGTCCGGAAACTGAGCTCAATCCTGCATGTTGTAAGTTGTAACTGCTTCTTTTCAGTGTTTCTCAGTAAAACTACTGTGGTTGACCTCAACGTCCAATAGGCCTGAACAGCGAATGTGGTGCAGCTCTATGAGAAAGAGTAGGGCAGCAAGGGAACTGGATTTAAGTTTCTCCAAGAGAGTCCGATTCGGGAAACATGGTGCGCTATGCTGAAGAAGGCCTATTGTATGGGTGGCGCACTAGTGCCTAAGACCTACAGGGAAACCATGGTAGGAATATATTCTCATTACAACACAAAACTTCCTGAAACACTTGCACACTGGTTTGTGTTCCCTTTTACTTAGGTCCTGAAAATGAGCACAACGCTGCATTTTGTAAGTTGCAACTGGTTGTTCTCAGTGTTTATGAGTAATACTGCTTTGCTTCCCCTGAAAGTCCAATAGGCCTGAGCAGCGAATGTGGTGCAGCTCTGCGAGATAGAGTA
>PVLD010036804.1:0-10708 GCA_004027595.1 Dinomys branickii
ATACATACATTTTTGTCTTTTTCTTTTCTCCTTTCCTTCTTCCCATCCGTTCTCTGTTTTTGGACAGATTTCCTTCATGACTTTTAGTTTATATTCCCACCCTCGGGTTCTTACACCAGTGATATAATACGTTGTCTGCACATGTATCGCTGATTTATTTCACTTATGAGTATGGACTCCAGTTTTGTCCACTTGCCTAGAGAGCGAGGTTTTGTAAGAGGAAAGTATGATGGGTGAGCAGGAGCTCAAAGCGAGCAGCTTTATGTTGTGGTGGTCCCCATTTCTTGTTCAAAATGAATCTATCAAAGATATTTCTTTATAGTCTTGTTTTCCATTATAATTCGTTCTTGTGTGTGTGTGTGTCTTTTTCAGGTAGGGTCTCACTATGTAATTCAGGCTGGTCTTGAACTTACTTTGTAGCCCATGCTGGCCTCGAACTTGCAACGATCCTCCTGTCTCAGCCTCCCGAGTGCTGGGATTGCAGGCGTGCGCCACCATGACCAGCTTTATTGATTTATTTATTAAAAAGCCTACCACACTGAAAAAAAGTCATGACTATCTAAGAACTACTCATTTGTATCTTCTTGTTTGTAATTTATCCACTCTCTTGAGATATGATTTTACTTTCTCATCTTGCCTTTATAGCCTCTCACGGATAAAACCTATGGTGTCTTTTGCTTTTGATTTGTTGTGCTTCTTTAAATGTACATTTCTAGGTCTCTTTTATCACTTGATTTCCTGTTGCTGAGCACTGTGTTGTTAACTTAGTAAATAAAGAGCAGTGATGTCTGGGGTGGGACTGTGTTTACTCACCCCGCTGAATAGCCACACCCGCATAATTAGAGATTTGTTCGCCATTAGGAAAATGGTACAGTCATTAATAAAATATTAGGCCACAGGCATTTACGCAAACACTGTTTTTAATGAATCTGGAAACTAACCAAGGAACTCACCAAACACAGTGGGTACCCCTTTATTTACATGAAATAAGCTTAAAATGTTGTAAGAAAAAATCTCAGTCACAAGTGTACTTTCTATGTTTTCATGAGACCAGCTCACTAAAGTCTTCTTTCTCCTCTTCTCCCGCAACCAATGACCTGCCATTGTTCAAATGTTTTGCAGGGAAATTTTATTTATTTATTTAAATTTTTAAAAATAACCTTGGGTACATTTTATATACACATAATGATCACATTCATCCTAGGGAATTTGTACCTGTACATGATAGATCTTGCTTCTTCTTTTATCCCATTCCCCTCCCCTCCCTTCAACCCCTCTTTCTCCTAATTTACAGATTTGTTTCCATTTTTTCTTCCTATTCTCTTTTTTCTTGTCCCTTCCTTTCCCATCAGTTGGAAAGTCAACACCACATGCTTCTCCTGGAGGAGCCTTCCCCCCCCCCCCCCGGTACTGGGGATCGAACTCAGGACCCTGCACTTGCTAGGCAGGCGCTTATTCCACTGAGCTATATCCCCAGCCCAACGCCACAAGCTTCTTCAGGAGATTGAACAGCACATGATCTTCCCCTCCGGAACCAGGAAGCAGTAACCAGTGAGGACCAGAGCTCCCTTACAGTGAGCCGTAGCCATTCTCAGTGACAACAAGGTTCTGAGCTCCTCCAACGATGAGAACAGCTGAGTTCCTATCAGGAAAGAAAGCATGACAAGCCCCTCGGGAGAGGCAACAGCCCCCTAACAGCACCTCTTCCACTCCAGTTCTCCTTTTTATTTTATTATCATTATTATTATTAATTATTATTATTATTAGGTACCAGGAATCGAACTCATGACCTCAAGCTTGCCAGGCAAGCCCTTATGCCACTGAGCTATATCCCCGGCCCCAGTTCTCCTTTTTATGTTGTTAGCAACAATCCCCAGGCGGGCCCTCCACCCCCAGAACCACACTGATTCCGTTCAGCCAGGCGCTGCTACAGGTTGACCACCAGTTGTCAATCCACCACACCCTGTCTCAAAAACGAAAGAAAGAAAGAAAAAACCCCATACGGTATATATGGGAAGTATATAAAAAGATAGTGTATATGTGCTGAACTCCAGATAACTTTTTCCTTTGTTTTCTTTTGAGACAGGGTCTCAGTACGCAGTTTTAGGCTGGCCTTGGACTCACCACGTAGCTCCGGCCGGCCTCAGACTCCTACGTATCATCCTGTCTAAGCCTCCTGAATGCTAGGGTTACGGGTCTGCACCGCCACAATCAGCCTTAAGGCGACTTTAACATCCTTAATATATTTTGTGTTTTCTAAACTTTTACAATGAGCATTTATTACTTTTATCAGACAGAACAAGGAGGATATTTCTATTGTTTAAGAAAGAATAAGTATGAGTTGTTTGGTAGTGAGAGAAAAGCTGTCTCTTTCTCTGTCCCCCACCTCTGTCTCTCTCTCTGTCTCTGTCTCTGTCTGTCTGTCTGTCTCTCTCGGTCTTCCAGTTGTGCTTGCTTCCGATTGGCTTGCTACTACCTGCAGGTTCTAGCCTCAAGGTGGGAAAGGTGACTGCCTCTGGCTCCTGACTCTAATAAAACTATATCCACACTTAAGACAAATTTCCTTCCTAGCTCTAGCAGAAAAGTCACAGGGCTCACTGCCTTGACTTGGGTGAGGAACCAACAGCATGGTGGGAAATGAGTGGGAGCGGATAGGGAAGGTCACTTTCTAATGGAACTGGTCTTGGTCCCAAGCTAATGAGGCCAATTGTGGAATTCTGATTCTTTTCTCTCTTTTGCTTCCTGGGCGTTAGGTGAGCAGTTTTGCTTTGTCATCTGCTGCTGCTGTGTTGCGCTGCTCCCCCAGAGGCCCAAAACTACAGGTCAACTAATCGTGGACTGGAATCTCTAAAATGATGGGCTCAAATGAACCTTTTCTCTTTGTAAGCTGATTATCTCAGATGTTTTGCTCTACTGACAGATATTTTGCTCTATGCAGTTCCCAGAGGGAAAAAATTTTTATCATCTGAAGCAGAGGGCGAGGGGATGTTGACAAGACTAAAATAAGAGGAATCCAGTATAACATCCATTTTTAGACTCTCATCAAGTAGCCGTTGGGGCTTGGTAAGTGGGGGTGGGGACTGAACACAAGGCCTGGCGTATCCTAGGGAAGCACTCTGCCTCTGAGCTGTGTCTCCAGCTTTGGGCACTGCAGACTGTTAGAGGCTTGCTCGGTTGCCCAGTCTGGCCCTTAGCTTGGGACCTTCCAGGTTTAGCCTCCTGAGTAGCAGGGATTAGGGATGTGTGCCACCACACTTAGCAAGAATAAAAAATAGTGAATTTAAAAAAGCATTCTCTGGCATGCGGATGTAGCTCAGCAGCACAAGCACCTTCCTGGCAAGCGCAAGGTCCTGAGTTCTATTCTTGGTACCAAAAAAAAAAAAAGGATTCACACACAGAGATCTTCAGTATTTGGAACCCAAAAGTCACTGTTCAACATCTAAAGTACACGCTCGGGAGGCTGAGGCAGGAGAGGAGGATCAGTGTGAGTTCAAGGCCAGCCTGAGCTACATACATTGAGACCCCATCTCAGAAACCCCAAAAGGAAATAAATAAATTAAAAAAAAAACAACATCTAACAGACAACACCACTCATTCAGCAAGTATTCATCAAGGGTTCCCTGCATGCCCGGTGGCCTGCGTCCTACTGGGATGGGCAGACAACAAAGAGCAGGCAAACAAAACTTTCACAGATTTTGCCATAGTCAGGCATCAGCAACAACTCTTAAAAAATGAGTGTGAAATTGTTGCTGGCTAGAAAGTTGGCTGCAATTGCTGAGATTTTAGGGGGGAAAAGATGCAATTTGTCTTTCATGTAATTCTTTTCTCACTTGTCTGTGAACACCATAGTAGAATTCTATTTGTGAAAGGAACCAAGGTGAGGTGAGCCTGGAGATTTACAGGCAAGTGAGGAGATTTACAGTCTTCCACGCTATGATATTCATAGGAAATGGCAGCATCCGGACGGGTCCCAAGGCGTTCTGTGCCATTCTTGGGCTGTAAACTGTGTTACTTACCCTGCCCTTTGTGACACTGGCTAGGTCAGTCCTATGGTGAATGTTTAATTTCAAGCAAGAAATCTTTTTACCATGGACTCAGCAATGACCAAATCTCCTTTAACAGGCCAATAGGTTACAGCATATAGACCAGAATAAGACATTAATTCATGTCTTTTTAGTATTTATCCTTGGTAGAGCAAACCCCTAACACTGAATTCAAAAAGGTTTGGAAGGCAGAGACCCCAAGGAAGTTTTGGCTAATGTCACTTTATATTATTTTTTAAGTTATTAAGAGCATAACAATTATTATTCTCTAACATGGTACTTCTCAACTTTGGCTCCACATAAGAATCACCATTTTTGTTGTTGTTTTTTTGGTACCAAAAATTGAACTCAGGACCTTGTGCTTGCCAGACAGGCACTTGTGCTGCTGAGCTACATCCCTAGCACAAGAATCACCTTTAAACATGGCATGGTGGTTCTTTGAAGAGGCAGAGGCAGGAAGATAGCAAGTTTAAGCCCAGCCTGGGCAATTTAGCAACTTCGTAAGACTTTCTCAAAATAAAAAAGGGATGGGGAGGTTTGGGGATATATACACCTCAGTGGCACAGTGCCTGCCTGGCAAGCACAAGGTCCTGCGTTCAATTCCCAGTACCAAAGAAAGAAAAGAAGGCTGGGGATGTAGCTCAGTGATAAGATGTTGTTGGGTTCAATCTCTAGCACAGAAAAAGATTACCTTTATTGCTTTACTTATTGAACCAGGGTCTTGCTATGTTCCCCAAATTGGCCTCAAACTTGTGATCCTTCAGTTTCAGCCTCTCAAATAGCTAAGGATTGCAGTTCTGGGTCACCACAGCCAGTTTAGGGATCATTAAAGAAAAACAGCTGGAGAGCTGGGCATGATGACACACACTTGTAATCCCAACACTTGGGAGACTGAGGCAGGAGGATCACCAAGAGTTCAAGGTCAGCCTGAACAGTATAGTGAGATCCTGTCTCAATTTTTTTTTTTTTGGCGGTACTGGGGATCGAACTCAGGACCCTGCGCTTCCTAGGCAAGCGCTTATTCCACTGAGCTATATCCCCAGCCCCAAGATCCTGTCTCAAAACAAAACTGCAACTGGGGTGAGGAATGGAGACCAGGCCCTGATACCCTATAAAAAGCATTGCAGGGAATCAAGGAGTGTAGCTCACTGAATGTGCAAAGGCCTGTATTCAATTATATACACACACACATACACACATACATACACCCCCCCACCCACGCACACAGAGAGAACATTGTAAAATTACCTAAATATCCAAATGATGAACCTGTTAATAATAAATAATTAAATTAACCTTGAGACTTATTAAAATGTAATATAACATTGCAGCTACTAGAGAATATATTATAAAAGTTTTAGATCATATATCAGAAACAAAATATTTCTATTTGCACTATAAAGAAAGTGTAATTTTGCTGTTAATTCTTTTTTTTTTTTTCCATCTTTTTGAGACAGGGTCTCGCTATGCAGTTCAGGTTGGTCTTGAGCTCACTTTGTAGCCCAGGCTGGTCTCAAATTCGTAAGGATCCTCCTGCCTCAGCCTCTCAAGTGCTGGGATTATAGGCATACGTCCGGCTATTTGCTGTTAATTCTTGCACTTTTTTATTGAAAATGTTTATAATTTTGCTTTTAAAATTTCTTATGAAGCCATTTAGAGATCATACCCTTAAGTTAATAAAATAGTCACACACACAAAAATTACCTAAATAGTTACATACTCAGTAGCCAACATGGAGAAGGGAGATCTTTTGAATCTAGAACATCTGGCTATATTCATTTTATGCCACTAGTGGCTTTCATTTGTCAATGACTCACTTTAACTCTTACAATTTATCTACTTTTAGAAGAGGAATAAATGATCCCGTATTCACCTTCTTTCCTTTTGTTCTTTCTCTGTCTTTCCTTTCTCTCATCCATCCAGGTAATCACTCATTCATTAAATGAAAATTTACGGAAAGTAAGTGCTATGCTAGGTCATAAGGATACAGAAATGGATTCCTAGTTTCATGCAAATGTTACAATATTAATAAGGTAGCCCATGTAAATTTGTGATTCTCAAGTAAAGTTCAGTTTTAAAAAAATAGCTACAAGAATATACACCAGCCTTCCCTGGTTGGATTTCTTTTATAAAAAAGTGGGTTGAAACGAAGTTGTCGTCAGGCAAACATCCACAGTCCTGAGCCATGGTGCTTTCAGTGGGCTGCAGAGTGAGCTCTCCATCTGGCACAGGGTGATTTTCAACCTTTCATATATTGAGAGAACAAAATATAAATGCATATAATTCATTAGGTTCCACATAAAAAAGACTATCAACTTTATGAGTTGTCCTAATTTAAGACTTTTCAGATGTCTTTGGAGTATTTTTGTGAAGTTCTGGTATTTCAGATATACCAAATCCTTCCTAGAAACTCCAGCAAGAGAGCTTGTTATTTAGCTTCTGTCTAATTCCCAAATCAGGTTACTTTATAGGTAGGTAAATGTAGACCCCTTCACTAGGAAAAACAAACACATAAACAAACAAACAAAATTCCACTTCCATGGCCAACTGTAAGACTAGGGTCGCTAAATTATTCCTGGGGAGCTGGACATTCTCGTGTTAAAGAGGCAGCTCTGGATATATTTATAGCTAAGAATAGACGCAGGCTCACCTCACCCACAGAAGCACCACCATCGTTTCTGACTCAGTAGTCCACCCACCTACATCCAAGGGACAAGAGAGAAATATTTTGAAGTGAAGCTAACATAGGAAGCAAACAGCAAAAGAGTACAAAGAGAGAACAGTATTTCAGCCAAGAGCAGATTCAAAGGTAATAGGTTTCCAGAGAGCAAGCCCTTATCCACAGCATAAAGTACCCTGTAGCTAGGGGTTTTATTTGTTACTGTTGTATAATTGTAATTATTATAAGGCATGCATTTGCCCTCAAGAAGAAAAAATATAATCAAAGGAGGCAAACCAACAGAGGAGAAGGAATTAATTCTAGGTCTTAGGGTACTATGTTCTGAATCTTTGTTACCTCTTAAATATGCTTATATAGAGATATTTTTCGTTTTGTTTTGAGACAGGTTCTCACTATGTGTGCAGGCTGGCCTTGAACTCCCTACGTAGCCCAACCTGACCTTGAACTCACAGCAATTCTCCTGTCTCAGCCTCCCAAGGGCTAGGATCACAAGCATGTGCCACCGTGCCCTGCTGAATATTCATTGAAAACTATTATATTTTGGTGGTCTAGGAGGCCTGTGGGAGGCAGTCAAGATTAGAGAAGGTCATGAATGAGGTTAATGCCTTCATCAAAGTCCTGAGACTCTGCAACCTGGAAGGCAGCCTCAGTGGGACCAACCGTGAGGGCACTGACCTCAGACAGCAGCCTCTGGAACTGTGGAAAATAAAACTTTTGGTTATAACGCACCCAGCTTGTGGTGATATTGTTACAGCACCAACTAAGGAGGAAGGGAGTCATACTTACCTGGCAGGGGAGATAGCATGATCAAGAAGGAAGGGGCCAAGCAGATGGATTTATATTTTTGAGATATACAACCATTTGGTACTCTCCATAGATAAATCATTATGGTCTAAAATATAATAAATTTATTACTAAAAATCAAAATGAGTCATCCAGACAGGGTGGCGCATGCCTGTAATCCCAGCCCTTGGGAGGCTGAGGCAAGAGGAACATTGCAAGTGCGAGGCCAGCCTGGGCTGCAAAGTGAGCCCACAGCCAGCCTGAACTACACAGGAGACCCTGTCTCAAAAAGGCAAAAAAACAAACAAACAAACAAACAAACAAACAGAATGATCACTAATAACTACTTTCTTTTGGACAAGGTACTCTTAGCTCTTTACATGTATCATCTCATTTAATCCTCATACGACCTTAGTTGCTATTATTTCCATTTTTTTTCCCAGTGAGAGTAGTGAGCACAGAGAACTTAAGTAGCTTGGTTAAAGTAACACAGCTTATCGGTGTTTAGGCTGGGATTTGAAACATAGACTCGCCTGACAACAAAGCCCGTGCCTTCAACCGCAACACAATTCGCTGTCCTAACTTAGAACCAGAGAATGTTCAGCTGCAGCCATCTGGCTCAGAGAGGATTGCAGTACTTCTGAGCCTCACTCCTCTGAGCCTTTTGCAATGTACCTGTCACCAGCAATGTGAAAAACTAGTGGTGACGAAGCACACTGGCAGGTCGTTGCAAACGGGAAGTAATTTGTAGTTGCTTAGCGTGTGCCTCACAGAGTTAGGGGTCACAACCCTCCAGTTGGGTATAAAAAGCAAAATCCATCAATATAGATTGTGGTAACTAATTGCAAGAAAGAATATTGCCAAGACTGGTTGTTCCTCTTTTAAAATAGAATAACAAAAGTCACAGGCTTAAAAAAAAACCTTCCTGTTTTCCTTTTGCCCTGAAATGCAATAAATAGAGTTGGAGATAGAGCTTGGTGGAAGAGCGCTTGCCTCGCATGCACAAGGTCCTGGGTTTGATTCCCCAGAACTGCAAAATTTTTTTTAAAAAGAAAAGAAAAGCAGTAAATAATACACACCATATCTACATTGTCAGCTTAATGGGAATGTTGGGTGCGTTGAACTCAAGTAGCCTCTACTAGGGGAAATTTATACTAGTAACGTGATAGGGAGGTAACTGTCTATCATTAAACTTTTTAAAAATAAAGGTTCTCAGCCAGGCATGGTGGTGCATGGCCATAATCCCAGCACTCAGGAGGCTGATACAGGAGGATCGCTGCAAGGTCTGAGGTCAGCCTGGGCTATATAGTGAGTTCGAGTTCAGCCTGAACAACATAGAGAGACCCTGTCTCAAAAAACAAAAAGAAAGGAAGGAAGGGAGAAAGGAAGGAAGGGAGATAAGGAGGGAGGAAGGGAGCGAGGGAGGAAGATTGGTTCTCCAGCAGCCCCGTCTCCTTCATGTTGCCCCAAATGCAATGAGTTCACGTCAACAGAAGTCAGAATACAGCTGACGTAGTTCTCCCTTCGACTCTGATGTAGAAAACCCTTTTCTATTTGAAGATTCACTCCTCAGAACCTTGCACTGAACAGAGCTCTGTAACATTTAACTTCCATGCATATATTAGAAGGTTAAAATAAATCACTCAATAGGAAAGAGAGTAGAAGAATTTTTGGTAATAAGCTCCAGGAGATATAAATATATAGATGTGTGACTTTCTTTGGCAACTTCTGAAAGTATATATACATGGATACTTCTAACAAATATAGTACGGGTAGTTTCTGACTAACTGTTAAGGGCTGCAGTTCCTATGGCAGCCACGGTGTCAGAAAGTCTAGTGTCACACTCCCAAGAGATTGCTGCCGCCCCCACAATCCCCTGTGATGTAGCTGAGTCCGAGGCCCCCCAGCAACTGCAACTGATCAGGCACAGAGCTTCTCACACCAAATGGAGCATAAGAATCCTGGCATTTGAGAGGCTGAGGCAGGAGGATCAACATGAGTTCAAGGCCAACACGGGCTATATAGTGAGTTCAAAGCCAGCCTGAACTACACAGACCCCGTTTCCAAAAAAGAAAACAAACAAACAAACCACATGGAGAGCTTGATAAAGCCAATCTCTAGTCCTCTCCACAGATTCTGACTTAACAGGCCTGTGGTGGTGTGTGGAAATTTGCATCTCTGATAAGCTGTGAGGCGAGCCAGATCTGTACCTATGATCACACTCTGAGTAGCACTGATCTAAAGATAGTGGTGAATTTAAAGGTTCACAAATTCTCAATTTTTATCGTGTTCCTGTGTGACTGCGTATGATGGCTGTGAAAGAGTAGACTCTGGAGAAAGTAAAAACCGGCAAAGGTGTACATCCTCTGGCTGGCTCCTGAGCATGCGCAGAACTCTTCCTCTATAAGGAGGCAGCTTCCATGATAAGACACACTTTGCTATGATAAGGATACACATCTATTCCCCAGGGCTCCTAACGGGCCCTTCTCTCAGTGGATGATGTTTCTAACACATGGTCTTTGGGGGGCACATTCAAACCACAGCAGATATATGAAGTAATGGAAACATTTGTTGGGTTGATGGGCTTAGGCATAAATGAGAGAAGTAATTAATCTTGATGCTATTATCTTGATTCTAAATCCTCTGCAGTTGTAATTGGTGTTATTAGACCAATACCATCCGGATTACCTGGGAATTTAGTAGAAATTAAATCCTTAAACCGTACCCAGGCCTACTGATTTAGAAATTCTGGAGGTAGAACTCAATGACCTGTGTTTTAATAAACCCTCTGGGCAATGCCAACACATGCCAACATCTGAGATCACTGCCAGACTTAGAATGCATCAGAATCACTGCATGGTAACATTGGTTCGAAGTGCTTTCTCTGTATAAGCCCAACTTTTATTTATTTATTTATTTATTTATTTATTTTTAATTTATTTTTTGTCTTTTTGAGACAGGGTCTATGTAGTTCAGGCTGGCCTTGAGCTCACTTTGTAGCCCAGGCTGGCCTTGAACTTGCAATGATCTTCCTGCCTCAGCCTCCTGAGTGCTGGGATTATAGGTGTGCACCACCATACCCAGCTCCTTCCTTCCTTCATTTTCTTCTTTTTCTTTCTTTCTTTTCTTTCTTTCTTTCTTTCTTTCTTTCTTTCTTTCTTTCTTTCTTTCTTTCTTTCTTTCTTTCTTTCTTCCTTCCTTC
>PVLD010036805.1:0-10707 GCA_004027595.1 Dinomys branickii
CAACCTCTCATCCTCACACTGGATTTGACAACAGTTCCCAACCACCATTGCCTCTTTTCCTGGCTGCGCCCTCTCCTCTCCAGACCTGGACCAGCTCTTGGAACTCCACTCTCCCCTGGCTGAGTCGGGAGGCTTCCATGAGCGTGGGTCTCCGAAGCTGAAGCTGCGATTGCTGGAACGAGGGCTTGGGCCAAGAGTGTGTTTGAAGCAGTGGCTTCCTCTTTCTCCGTCTCTTCTCCCTCTGACTGTGCCACGGCGGCCCTCTGACCCTTTCCTCCAGGAGAGGTTTTGCTTGGTCTTTCCTAGGGCTTCAGTTCCCATTTCAGATCCTTCCTGGGTTCAGGGTACACATCTCTCTCCTTTCTGTCTTCATATTCTATATTCCATTGTCTGGGTGGAAATCCTCTGGGAGGTTCTCTCTCTGCTGCTTACCCGGTCGCCATCTTCCCGGAAGTCCCTAGGTGAAGAATTCTTAAAATATCACATGGAGAAAAGGAAGCTGGATGAAAAGAAATTGTACTATACAATTTTACTAGGATGAATTTAATCCATATAGAGAAATAGATCAGTGGTTGCATGGTTCCTGTAGCTGGGGAATATTGATTGTAAGAAGCTCAAAGGAACATTTTGTGATAAAATAATAGTTTGGTGTCTTGATTTATACAGTTATTACACAAGTCTATAAACATTTCAAAATGCACCACATTTCAAAACACAATGGGTCCATATCATTGCACATAATTTGTGTCTGAATAATGCTTATTTGAAAGCAAAATGAAATAATGCAAACTGAGTTATTGCTACATACCTACCAAAGAGTCTAAAGTCAAAAAGAAACATAACACCAAGTAAGAGAAAAGATTTGGGCCTTCTGAAATGAGTAAGGTCACAAAGTGATAATGCTCAGGGAAAAATGCACAGCACTTACTTTTCTATTTAAAAACATCCATACTTAATGACTGAGAAATTTCACTCCTTTGTTAATACTCAACAGGAAGACATATATACACATAATAACTCGCTTACAGTAGTAGTACTGCTCATGACAGCCAAAAACAAGGGAAATACTCATTAAACATCAAATGAATAAATGTAGTCAATAGGATAAGTTCAACAATGAAAGTGAATACATAATCATTTAACAAATAACACAAGTAAATCTCACAAACAATTTTGAGGGAAGGAAGAACAAAGACATCTAGCACTGCATTCCTTCATTTATATAACTTTTTTTAAAGCAGTCAAAGCTATAGTGTTTAGGGATTGGTGTATATATTGTTAAATCATCAGTGAAAACTTAATTGCTGTAAAAATGCAGTTAATTTTTATATCTGTCCTTTTTTTTTTGGCAGTGCTAGAAATCCAACCCAGGGTTCCACCTTCCAGGCAAACACTCTACCACTGAGCTAACTCCCAAACCACTTAACATTTATGTTTGGGTGGAAGGGAAAATTTCTATCTTCTTTCAAGAGAACATCAAGAAATCTGTAACAAGACAATCAAGGCAGGAAATGCTACCATATGAAAGATCAGTATGGCTCCTACTAAAAAAAAAAAAAAGGAAAAGCAAGACAGCTTAGGCAGAGAAGAAAGGAAAGCCAGACCCCACCACCACTGTGAAGAGCTAAGTTAGTGGCCAGATCAGTTAGCATCTCAGTAAAAACAGACAACCATAACTTTCACCAGATTCACGTACTTCAGCAGCAAATGTGACCAGCACAGAGGCTGATGCTCAGCTATTCAGCAAGGACTAGATGTACTGATTTATAGTCAGGTATAGTCAGTGAGAAGGAAATCATAGGGGAGAAAAATGCCTGTCTTCAATAACAAGCTCGCCCTTGGGAAGGGAGAGGAATAGGAGAGAATTTGTGCTAGCAGGAAGAGCTGCTTGACCCTGGAAGTATGCAGCAGGAACCTGACAGAGATCATATTCCAGAAAAAAAGACACTGAGGGAGACTGAGGCAGCCCAAGTATATTTTGCTTCCACCACAAAATTGTTCTTACTTTCACAAAAGGTTAGTTATATTAGTTTGCTGCTTCTGGGTCTTAACTGACCCGACTACAGTGGTCTTTAAGGGGAGAACCCCGAGCGAGCTTTTCATTTACTCAGCTGGCAGAAACCAGCCACACCATGGTAGTGTTTGACCTTAACAAGGTTTCTTTTATATGAGAAACCCAAATTATAAGTAATGAGTAAAATAAAAGATGGATAATAGGAAGTAGGGACCTAGATCTTTCTAAAGAGACCAAGAGATGGAGGGAGAAGGGGGAGAGGTGAGGAAAGGCGATGAAAAAAGGACTTAAAATATGTGACATGCATGTACCAACTCCACACAAGAACTGTAAGTGTTACGCACTGCAAGCATGTACTAATATGAAAAGAAATGATGACTGGTATCTGCTGCAACATAGATGAACCTTGAAAATGTATGCTAAGTAAAATAAGCTAGTCATGAAAGCACAAATACTTTTTATTTTAAATAAATTGTTATAATTCCAATCATGTCAGTTGTACATATTTAAACTGAGTGGAAGGGCTGGGGATATAGCTCAGTGGAATAAGCGCCTGCCTAGCAAGCACAGGGTCCTGAGTTCAATCCCCAGTACTGCCAAAAATAAAAAATAAAAATAAATAAATAAATAAACTGAGTGGATTAAGTAATCTAATGAGAAAGCAAAGATTATCAAACAAAATTCAAATGTGTACTGTATACAGGAGACACGTGTTAAAATATACAAAGATGTTGAAACTAAAGGGATGGAGAAATATTTATCATGCAAATGGCAATCATGTGAAGGATGGAGTGGCTTTACTAATATTAGGTGGGAGAGATTGAAACCCCCCAAATACTGCTAGTGGTAAAGAAGGCTGTTCTATGATAAAAGGGCCAATTCATAAGGAACATATTATACATATAAATATGTGTACATTTAGTAAGAGAGTATCAGAGATTGACAAGCTGACATGAAAATTCATATGAAATGTAAAGGACCAAGAATGGGCAAAATAATTTAGAAACAAAATTGGAGAATTCATATTTTCAGTTTTAAAACTCACTACTAGTAGTGCTTTAAACACAGAGTTCTGGGACAACTCAATGTCCATACACAAAATATAAAGTTGGAATTTTTCTTTATTCTACACACAAAATCAACTCAAATGTATCAAAGATCTAAAAATAACAGCTAAATCTATTAAACCTGAAGAAGAAAACATAGGAATAGATTTTTATGACCTTGGGTTAGATAATGCCTTCTTAGATTTGATACCAAAGTCACAAGTGACAAAGGATTAAATGGGATTTTCTTAAAATTAAGACTTTGATGGCCGGGGATATAGCTCAGTGGCATAGTGCCTATCTGGCAAACATGAATTCCTGAGTTCAATACCTGGTACAAAAAAAAATTAAAACTTTTGTGCTCCAGTGGATACCACCAAGAAAATAAACCCCATAGAAAATATACACAAAATTTTTAAAATCAGATGTCTGATAAGGTCTAGTCTCTACAATATAGAAATAATTCTTACAACTAACATAAAAACACAATCCAATTTAAAATAGGTCAAGTATTTGAATACACATTTACTCTCCAAGATACACAAATGGCCAATAGGGGCAGGAAAAGACGCTCAGTATCACTAGCTACCACAGAAAGGCTCATCCAACCCATAAGAAAATACTGCATCATCCCTTAGTGGCTTCATCAAGAAAGAAAAGTGTTCACAAGAAGTGTTCACAAGAAGTTGGAGAAACAGATTCTTACTCTTTTATGAGTAAAGAATGGAGCAGCCATTTTTGAAAATGTTCTGTAAGTTCCTCAAACAGAATTATTATATAATTAATATGATCCAGCAAGTGAAATGCGAATGCAAGTTCCCACAAAAACTTGTACACACATGCTTGCAGTAGTATTACCCATAATATTCAAACAGTGAAAACAGTTCAAATGTCCATCAAGTGATGGAGTGATGAGAAATATAGTACTGTATATCCATGAAAGAGAATATTGTCATGCAATAAAAACTCATGCAGCACTGAGTGAAGCTCCAACTTGGACGAATCTTGGCAACATAGTGCGAAATGAAACGCCAATCTCAAGAGGTCACATAGTGTGTAATTCCATTCATACAAATTGTTCAGAGATTCTACAGAGACAAAAAGTAGATTAGTGGTTGCCCATGGGGCTCAGGGAGGAAAATCATTTGTGGATGCTAATGGAGGTAGAGTTCTTTGGGGGGACAATTAAAATGTTCTGCTTTTGTGGTGATGATTATGCAACTCTGTAAGGACACAAAAGAGGCTGAATTACATACATTTTACACAAGTGAATTGTATGATAATGAATTTTGCCTCAACAGAGCCGTTCCATAAAAACATACAATACACACAAAAGGTACAATGTTGACTGTTCTTCTCTGGATTCAGTCTAGATACTTCATACCATTTGCAGGAATGAACAATAGATAAAAGTTCTAATGTTTGTCCAACTTTTGCATAAGTAGATGCTGTTGTGAGCCCTACCTTTGAAATTTCCTTTAGAAACCCAAGCATTTTTATTCATACATTTAAACCAGTAATGAATTAATATTGTAATTTTACAATCTGACACATAGTAGATGCACAATGACTAGTTATTAAGTTATGACTTCATGAATATCGTGTCAAATACTGCCATGTTCTCACAACCAGACAGACATCTTGTAGTCTAGATTTGTGGATTTCTCCTCTTTTACTTTTTCTTTCTGTTTTCTCTGAGAATGGGCAAATAAATGAAGCACAATTTAAATTTTCCCTGCAGATCTAGTATTTAATTTACTTTTACTGTTGGATAGTCTCATTTCCTCATAATGTGATAAGTAAAAATTAGCTCATTCACCTGACAAATTATTACTAAATGCTGAATCTGTGCCAAATCCTACATTATGGGATAAACCACACGGGCTTGGAACTGCCCTCACGCACAGGAAGAACGAGAACTATAGCAGTAAAATGAGCCCAGCAGTTGAGAAAGCATCACAGATTTCTACATCCCCAAAGCTGAAAATAATTCAGTCCTCGAACTTTACAATAGGAAGCTGCTCCCTGAGGCCTACCAGCAGAGGGAGGCAGCATATCAAAAATAGCTATCTTTAGAAAGAAATACAAACTTAACCAACACAGTTCCTATTTTAAATAAATAAGCACACATGGACTTAGGTGCTCCCCAGGAGAGACTGCCACAGCAGCAAATCCAAGCTTTTCCAGGGGAGGGAAAGATGTCACTCAGCTGTATTTACATTCATTTTTTTGCCACTTTTTACTTAAAAGTCTCTTCCTGAATGTGCTCACGACTTCAAAGACATGGGTAAACTCCTTCTCAGAAGGAAATAACTGATTCCCTCCCAGCCGTGGAAAGCAGGGAGGTGAGTTGAGTGTGATGGCATGAAATTTGGCCCAACTATTCAGGAAAATAAGAAGAGAGAAACACTTGAGCCCATGAATTTGAGGCTGGTCTAGGAAATACAGCAAGACCCTGTCTCAAAAAATATCTTCCTACAGAGCCTACCAAGGTCATGGCTTCACTTCTTAGACAGATCGATAGATGGTAGGTAGATAGATGATAGATAGAAAGAGGTTGCTAACACACAGTTCAAGTTCAAATGGCCAAATATTTATTGTTATAGTGAATTGACAGGCATTATTTGTTATTCTAACAAAGCGAGATTATTTCCTGACATTTCATCTATTTGTTCCTTTATCAAATTTATTTGTTTTTGTAGTGCTGAGTTCAAGCATAGGCCTTCAAAATGCTAGGCAAGTTCTCGACCCATTTCCTTAGCAGCTGCTTTTGAGACTAGCCAGAGAAAGGTTCCATATTTGCTTCCTCATTGCTCAAGTGGCATAACTTCATGTTCCTCTTCTGTTCTCATCTCTTCGGTCTCATCTTTTTTCCCTAGTGTTTGCAATGTATGTCACTCATAGACATAGGCTGCAGACGAGAAAATTTATATTAGGAGTCTCCTGTGGGGTAGGGCTGGGTACTCCAAGATGCCTTGCTGCCTGATTCAAGAGCAGAGGCACCCAGCAGCCCTCACCTAAAAGATGCCCAAGGCACTGTCTTGTTTCAGGCTCCAATTTGGGAATCCTGGTCCCCAGGTGACTTAGTTTTCACCCTCACTCAAACTTTACTTTTTTCTTATCACAATGATCACAGCAGTGTTAGATAATTATGAAATTATTTCTGTCATATAAGTTGCAAACAATCTCTCCTGCCATATCATCAGATTTCTAGCTCAGCTTATGGTAATTCTTTATCAAAAGATGCTTCCAACCCTTGAAGTTAAATTATATATTACTGCTTCTAAGACTTATGTTGGAGACATGGACAAGAAGTCTCTTCTTCCTCTTCCAACATGGGGTTGAACTTGATTTCTTGGAATTAGGAGTATTTCCTCTCAGCTCAGTGGAGCGTCAAGCCTTGAGTTAGGGTGGATTGCCTCTATAGTAAATAAGAGATGGAAAAATCTCTTTTCAATGATTTTATTCATTCAACCCTCTTGGAATTTGAACCTTGTAAAAGATCCCAATATAAACTTCTAAATTAAGGATATACATCAGGAAAATATTCTTTCTCCCTTTTAAAATTTATGTTTGAAACTGAGAAATGCGATAGACCTGAACGAGAGGCTTTTCCGGAGAGTGCGGCCAGGAGCTCGGACGCCACAGAGCTTTCGCTAGCGGCGGCTTGTGTACAGTGCACTGCCAGTCTCTGCTGTTCACCATGGCTTCTTCTGAAGGAGGAGCTCTCCGGGAGGAAATTCAGAAGAAATCAGAAGCTGCAGAAGAAAGATGCATGACCTGTGAAACTGAGGTCTTGAAGCGGTTTTCTAAGGAAAAAAAAAAAGCATGAGAGGGAACTGTTTCAAAAAGCAATAGAAAAGGACAAAAACTTCAGTAAAATGGCAAAGAGAAACTGACCCACAAAATGGAAGCTCACAAAGAGAGCCGAGAGGCTGCCAAATGGCTGCCAGACTGAAGCCTTGGCCAGAGAAGGGTAAACACAGCGAAGAGGTGCAGAAGAACAAAGAACCAAATACCCTGCTCAGGAAACTGAAGCTAACTTATTATTTCTCCCCCTCCCCCTCCTAAAGATCCAAAGACTTATTTGTTATTGGATGAAGCAGGGACCAGCAATGTTTTCCTGGTTCTTATTTGTCTCAGTGAATTGGCCAGGCCAGTTGTTTGATGTGAAAGATTACCAGTTGCTTTAGGGCAGAAATCAGAAGAAGAAAACAAAAGGGAGAAGTGCAAAACAAGTGCTCAGAAAGAATTGGTGCTTGGAAAGGAACAAAACTACGTCCTGCCAGCAGAATGGACCACTGCAAGAACAGTGGGCCCCAAGTCACTCGCTAGTGTTTTTTGTATCTTCTTTGAGAGTTGATCCAGGTGGTCCTGCTTCATGTCATGCTAGAAGACGGATACTGGGGGTCAGTTTCAATGTGCTTTTTTTTCACAAGATTGGCACCGGGTGCAGGGCTCATCTTGCCCTCCTTCAGTGTCAGGCTCAGGTGCTGCTACTCTGTGCATGTGGTTCACACGTCTCATGGACTGGTGGGTCTTGTGCCACTGCTTCAGGTGCACAGTGATGCCCTGGCCTCCTGGCGCATGATGGCTGACGTCACTCCATTTTTCCTTTCCTGCAAAAATTCTAGAAGCTGATACAGAACCATATAGGGAGAAGCAAACTATAAAAATGTTGTTTTGGGGACTAACAAGGAAAATTAAAATTACTTCACTCTTTTTCTAAAGTGTTGGTCTTTCTTTTTTTTTTTATTTTTTTTTTTATTTTAGAAACATAAAAGTACAAAAACATATTGACAAACAGACACCAATTATCATAGAAAATAGTACAATCACAACTAATCTATAGACAAGGTGATATGGTCTCAACAGTAGTTGTTGTTTTATCCATTGATATCTTCGAATTGTATTCTAATGTAACTGTTTTTCTTGTTGCATCGTTTCTACTTCGGCATACTTAACTAGGTTAACGCTAGAGCTGCCTTGGCTCCATGGAAACATGTTTGGGAAAAGAGTGTGTAGTGGTGTCTTTCAAGTTGTTAGATCCTGAATAGCTGTTCATTTTTCAACCCTGATTCTGTTCCAATCTTACCAGATGATATTGTACTTGAATGGTTGATTCAACTGCGTAGTGCCGTTAGTGACAATAAAAAGCTTTCTCCGACTTTATCTCAGCTGGGGGTGCCCATAGCGAAGCTGCCTTGGGGGCAGTGCTGGTGGCGCCTTCTTTACTGCTTGAGACAACCCCCAACGTAGGATCAAACACAAGTCTGAGGTCTGAAACCTCGAACTTCAGTTTGCTCTTGAACCATGAGGCTGATGACAGTAAGTATTGTTCTTCTACCTTGGAGCAGAATGACTTCTGAAGCTAAAGGCAAAGAGGATGCATCTACTACTTTCACTGTGATTTTCCAAACTGCTGGAAGGAATTGAAATCTACCTACTGTACTGATGGAGTCTGGGCATCAGTTCAAGAGAATAATCAGATTCCCACTCACAGGCCGCAAGGAGTTCTGGGTTTACTGAGCTCAAGGATAGTAGAGGGTAGAAAATTTATCATTGACATTGTGGTTTTGAACAGCTATGGAGTAAATATCAGCCATATTTTTCATGTCCTGCACAACACAAACAAACATACTCAAATATCAAGTAGAGCCAGGGAGAAGAGCTCTGGGGGTGTTTGGAAACCTGACCTTTATGTGCGACAAGATATGACAATAAGAGCTAATCTCTTCAATATGCAAGAAATTCTTACAACTCAATAATAAGACAAATACCCATTTTTAAAATGGGCCAACAATTTGAACAGAAGCTACACCAAAGACCTATGTATGATAAACAAGCACACAAAAAGATGCTCAAAATAGTTAGTCACAAAGGAAACATGAACTAAAATAAGAGATACTACCACCTGCAGAGAATGGTTAAAATAAAAAAGCCTGGCCGTGCCGAGCACTGGTGAAGCTGTGGAGCAAGAGAAAGTCTCATCACTGCTGTTGGGAATGTGAACAGCACAGCCGCCTAGCAAAGAGATCTGCTGTCCCCTAAGTAGTTACATATACACCTATCCCGTAACCTGGCAATTCTATTTCTAACTGCTAATCTCTTCCAAAAATAAACGCTTATGTCCATGAATATTCATGCCGTAGCTAGAAAGGTACTTGGAAATGATTCAAATATCGGCAACAGTTGGTTCCACATAATGGAAAACTGTAAGGAGCTAGCAGAGAAAAATTTCTGTTACAGACTGAACATTTGTATCCTCCTAAAATCCATATACTGAAGCCTCACATGAGGTCATAAGGGCGGGAACCTCAAAATGGGATTAGTGTTCCTCTAAGAAGAGATACCAGAAAGCTTGTTTGTCTCTTCACTGTGGGAGGACACAGCAAGAAAATGTCTTTTATAAGTCAGGAAGAAATCCCATGCCAAAAAACATGTTGGCTGGTTCCTTGATTTTAAACTTTCTGGTTTCTAGATCTATGACACAAATCAATTTATATTTTTAAACTACCTGGTCTGTGATATTCATTACAGCATTCTACACTTCCTGAAAGAGTCTCAAAACAAAGATGCTGAAAGGAACCGCACAGAAGCAATTACGTTTTGTATAATTCTATTTACATAAAACTTCAGAAAATTCAAAATGATCCATTTTAAGAGAAGTCACAAGACACAAAATCAACTTTTAGAAATCAATAGCTTTCTGTGCACCAATAATGAACTAGCTGAGAAAGAAATCAGTAAGACAATTTCACTCACAATGGTTTCAAAAACAGTACCTTGGGATCAACTGAACAATGAAAAACCTCTAAAGTGAAATTACAGGAGAGTGAAGAAATTGAAGAAGACACTAGAAGATGGGTTTTGGGCTTTTATGTACTATTTTTGTTAGTGCATATTGATCACAAAGAAAAACGGTTAACATTGTGGCAAAATAACCTCCAGGGTAAAAATGTGTTCTCTGGGATTCTGTTCAGGGACCATGCTGTATCAAGGGCTGCGGTACTTTCTTTTATCTGTGTGAAAAGTAATTTTTAATAGCTTTCTAGGTAGTGTGAAAAGTAATTTTTAATAGCTTTCTAGGTAGTTTACTTTCTGGTGTAGTTGTACTTGGAACACCATCCTTAAATAGTGACTTTACATTTCTAGTTAATAAACCTAAAAGACTTACCAGGCGATTCATTCTGCGTCTGAGAGAGTAATTTGTTGCTCCTGTGCAATAAACACGCTCATGGAGGCAGCAGGCGACAAGGTGATGGCTGTCCATTGAGAAGAGATGTCCTGTCTTGCCATCCCTGGCATACAGTCATTCCTGGTCAGACATGGCCTTTTCAAGATGCCTTTCTCTCTCAGGGAAACCTCAAGCAGACTGCCCCAAGCAAGGATCCTAAAGCACTCAGCCTTGGGTGTGAGAGGAGACACCTTCTCAATATTCCCATTTGCCTTATGAGTATGGACTCCAGTTTTGTCCACTTGCCTACAAAGTTCCCAAAATTGTCTTTCTTTATAGCTGAATAATATTCCATTGTATAAAAATGCCACAATTTTTTAATCCAGTCTTCTGTGGATGGGCACTTGGGTTGCTTCCACATTTTAGCTATTACAAATTGTGCTGCTATAAACATGGGTGCACATATATCA
>PVLD010036806.1:0-10706 GCA_004027595.1 Dinomys branickii
CCCGCCCCCAGTTGACTGGAGTCTTCACATTGAGCTGCCTTCTCAGCCCTTTTTTATAAAGTTTTTTATGTTAGATTTTGAGACAGTCTGGCAAAGTTGCTGTCACTCGGACTGAGCTGGAACTTGCTATCCCTGTGTCTCAGCCTCCTGGACTGCCGGCATTACAGGCATACGGCTCCACACCTCACTAATTATCTTCTTTCTTTATTTTATTTTGGGGAGGTGCAGGAATTCTTTTACTTCGAGGTAGGGTCTTGCAGTTTCCTAAGTCTCACACTCCTGATCTTCCTGCTTCAGTCGTCTCAGCTTTGTTACAGGAGTGTGCTACCATGCCTGGTTTAGTTACCTATTTTAATTGACAAAGTGTTAGTTATATGCTGAGCATAGTTTGTTGGAATAGATTGAGTATATATTCAGGGAGCTCTACAGATAATTTTATTACAGTTTTATGTGTTTTTCTGTATCTAGAATTAATAGCTACACATTCTCATAAGCGGTACTGCATCTAATAGTGTTTTTTTTTTTTTTTTTTGGAGATGTCCTTTCTATGCAGTTCAGGCTGGCCTTGAACTCACTATGCCCTCAGACTCCCTGTGAGCCTCCTGCCTCAGCCTTCCAAGTGCTGGTATTACAGGGGTGTGCCGCTGTGCCCAATTTAATATATTTTTTAAATGAGTTGAATCCCCAAGAATTCCACGTAGGCTCCTTTTCCTTTTCTTTTTGTTTTCATTGCAGTGTTAGAGATTTAATCTAGGGCCTGTGGAAGTGAGGCAAGTGCCACGTTACTAACCCTGACCTACACTTCAGCTCACCGGTAGGGTTTTTTTTTTTTTTTTTTTTTTTTTTCTTTCGGGACCGGGGATCGAACTCAGGGCCCTAGTGCTTAGCGGCAAGCACTTAGCCCACTGAGCTGTACCTCCAGCCCCGGGTTTTTTGTTTGTATGTCGTTTGTTATGACTTACTATCCCCCCCTTTTTATCTCTCTCCCCCTTCTTTCCTCTCCCCTCTCCCTCTCCCTCTCCCTCTCCATGGTCTTACTATGTAGCGCAGGCTGGCCTTGAACTTGCTTATGTAGCCCAGGCTGGCCTCAAACTCATAGCATTTCTCCTGTCTCACCCTTCAGATGCTGCAAATACAGGCCTGTGCCACCACACCTGGCAGTGGATTTTGTTTTTTCTTTGAGATAGGCTCTCTCTGTGTGCCCAAGCTGGCCTAGAAGTCACAACAGTCCTTCTTGCTGTCTCTTGAGTGCTGGAATTACAGGCGTGTGCCACCACACCTGGCAGTAGATTATTTTTCAAGGCATTACCTGTAGTCTTTGTGTGTACCTTAGTTAAGAGCTACTACGATGGATCCTCAAAATCAAACAAACAAAAAGCCAAGAACAAAACAAAACAGGAAAACCTTTTCAACCTTTTATTTCCAGCACCTGGCAAATACTCATAAATGCTAAATGAATACATGGTGTCATCAGGGCACATTGGAGAAATGTATTGAGTGTAGTGCTTTATTTTGAAGAGTATTATGATATCGTTTTGAATTAGTAAAATGATATAAGGTATAACAGAATGTAGGATCTTGAATACTGAAGAGGGAATTGGGCTTGAAGATAAGGAGCCAGTAAACATTCATTGAAGGGCTGTATTAAAAACCTTTCAGGAGTTCTGTCAGCTCTGATTTTTGTGCTTTTGTATAGCCTTTTTTCCTCTTTAAAATGTTTAGTTTCAATGTGAGGAAGTAAGGTACAGGAGAAAATTTATTTTAAATCATATCAACAGATAGGCATAGCAGCATAGCGCCTGCCTGGCAAGCGCAAGGTCTTTTAAAATTTATTTATTTAGTCTTTTTTTTGAGACAAGGTCTCACTGTGTATTTCAGGCTGGCTTTGAGCTCACTTTGTAGCCCAGGCTGGTCTCCAACTCTCAACAATCCTCCTGCCTCAGCTTCCCAAGTGCTGGGATTACAGGTGTGCACCACCACCCCCGGCAGGCGCAAGGTCTTAAGTTTGATTCCTGTACCAAGAAAAAAAAAAAAACCCAGTAACAACAGCAAAAAACCAGATGAGCAAACAGAAAGGACTACAAGACCAAGGTTTATTTTCCTTGTTTTGTGAGATATTGAAACTTGGTTTGTTTTACCAGTTACATTACAGATTGAGAAACAGTGCCTTGCTGCTTCAACCTAAAACACTTTCAAGGTTAGCTTCTGTTCTCAAAAATGAACATTTTCTACTCGTGTAGTTATTTAAATTTTTGTTTTTTATAGTGTTTGAGATGGAACCCAGGGACTTCACATTAAGGTACATCCCCACAGATTTTTTTTTTTGTACTGGGAATCGAACTCTACCTTGCACTTGACAGGCAGGTGCTTGTGCCACTGAGCTAAATCCCCAGCCCGATCCCCATAGATTTTTATTTTTTATTTGAGACAGTATCTTATTAAGTTACCATCTTGCTCAGACAAAGCTTAAACTTGTGTTTTTGTTTCCCTTTTGTTTTTTGAGACAGAGTTTTGCTTAGTAGTACAGAATGGCCTTCAACTCACACATAGCCCAGTGCTGGGGTTACAGTTGTGCGCCACCATGCCCAGCAGAAAATGCACATTTTATTTATTTATTTTATTTATTTGTCTTTTTGAGACAGGGTCTTGCTATGCAATTCAGGCTGGCTTTGAGCTCACTTTGAGCTCAAAAGGGTTGTTTCAAGGTTGCTGTTTATCAAAATGTACATTTTGAAACTATCACTGTAGTCAGGATGATGGCAGTGTCATCATATACCATCATATGCAAAAGTCCTTGGCTTCTTTTTTTTTTTTTTCCCTTTTTTTTGAACTACTGGGGTTCCAGCTGAGGCCCTTGCACAAGTTAGCCAAGTCCATCCTGTTGAGGTGCATGCCAGGCTTACCAAGGCTCTTTTTCACTTCTCCCAACAGCAGCCACTCGTGTGCGTTCTACAGAGATCTAGGCTTTAAGCTTTGTATTTTAATGACACATGGAGTGACAGTAAGAGCATTTTTGCTGTTTATAGTCACAGGGGTGCCCCATCTTGTGAAGTTTTGTGCACAGTTCTGCTTGCTTGAATGCTATTCTCTTGGGTTCTGTCAGTATCGCTTTTTCGCCTTCAGACCCCTTACTTGTGTACCCCTTGGAGGGAGCCCTTCCCTCCCTTACTGTCTTCTCTGCTTTCTCAATAACTTTTATCACCATTTTGAAGTAACCCCTACTTTTCAAATGTTTACAGGGAGCACATGTTGTTTCTGAACAATAGCCATTACTTTTTTGTTTGTTCTGAGACCAGGTCTCACTTTGTAGTTTGAGCTGGGCTTGAACTCACTGAATAGCCCAGGCTGGCACCAAACTTGCTGCCATCCTCTTGCCTCAGTCTCCCTATTGCTGTCACTGTAGACATACACCACCACCGCTTTGACCTTTTTGGTTTTTTGGAGACAGGGTCTCACTATGTGTAGCTCAGGGTGGCCTTGAGTTTGGGACAATCTTGTGCCTCAGCATCCCAACTGCCACCTTGCCTGGCTTCCCCTCATACCTGATCTCTTAGGAATCATTGGTATCCTGACTATCCACATCCTCCTTTTATAAATTAAGGGAGGTAGGAATCTATTAAAATAATTTCTCCTATGTATACAGATTTAGATTTGTGTATTATGTTCTCTCTTAGGATCATGATGTCCAGAGTGAGTTATTTGGTGTGTTTAGTAGCTTGTTACTTAGATTGCTGATACATCGGGATAGACTTTTACTGGTTGAGAATTCCTTATTTCCTTATGTATTAAAAACTGGAATGTTCAAACAAAGGGACGGTGATGTTGGTAACCAGGCTGCTCAGTGTTGGAAGACTTTTTCTGGCCTCTAGGCTCAAGACTTGTTGGATAAAAGGAGCAACTTACTTTCTTTGTTAACTGTATTGCAACAGTAATACTGGAATATAGCAGTAACATTGGAGTATGCAATTTGAGGAACTTTCTCTGAGAAATGTTAGGTTGTTAGCATAGATTGCCGTTGTTACTGCACATGTTTATTTCTTTACTTCTAACGTTATAATCAGCCAGTTTTGCAGATAGGCTGAAACAAAAGAATAGTTTTTACTGGTGCTGAATGTAGTTTATATCTCAATATTGTAAGTAAGGACTCTTAACTCTATTTTGCATATTCATAAGCCATGCTTGAAACGTCAAATAAATGTCTGTTATCTTCCCGATAAAAAACAGTGGTTTGCAGGGCTGGGGATATTGGTTAGTGGGAGAGTGCTTTCCTAACTTGGTGGAGGCTCTGGGTTCAGTGCCTAATATTGGGAAGAAAAGTAAATTACAATGACTTGTATGTACTTTTCAATTTTTTTTTTTTGGCGGTACTGGGGATCGAACTCAGGACCCTGCGCTTGCTAGGCAGGTGCTTATTCCACTGAGCTATATCCCCAGCCCTTGTTTTTGTTTTGGTACTGGGAATCAAATTCAGGACCTTGTGCTTGCCAGGCAGGCACTTATGCCACTGAACTATATCCCCAGCCCTGAATTTTGAAATCAGTAAATGGTCATTATAAACTGTAGAAAGTATTGAAAATTACAAAATTAGTTCAAAACAAAACCCAAACCAACATCACCCAAGAATCCAACCAACCTTAAAATTACTTCAGCTTTCTACTGGCATCTGGGTTTTTTATTTCATTTTTTGTTGTTTTGACACAGGGTCTCTATGCAGTTCAGGCCGGCCTTGAGCTCACTTTGTAGCCTAGGCTGGCCTCGAACTCCCAATGATCCTCCTGCCTCAGCCTCCCAAGTGCTAGGATTACAGGCATGTGCCACCAGGCCTGGCTTTGTTTTTGTTTTTGAGACAGAGTGTCACTGTGCAGTTCAGGCTGCCTTGAAGTCACTTAATGTAGCCCAGGCTGGCTTCAACTCACAGTGGTTGTCCTGCCTCAGCTTCTCAAGAGTGCGAGGGCTGGGATTACAGGCGTGTGCCACCACAGTTGGCTTGGAATCTTTTTATTGTTTGTTCTGAGTGAGCTTCTGTGTAGCACAGGATGGCCTTGAATGTATGTTGATCCTCCTGCCTCAATCTCCTGAGTGCTGGGATACTGTTGCCCTTTTTTTTTTTTTTTTTTTTGTACCGGAAATCTGACTCAGGACCTTATGCTTGGCAGGCAGGTGCTTATACTACTGAGCTATATCCCTGGCTCTTGTTGCTTTTTCTTTTTTTGCAGTGTTGGGGGTTGGGGGTTGGGGCTTGAAGATTGGATCCAGGATCTCTTGTTGTTGGTTTATTTATTTATTCTTTGTTACTGGGAATCAAACTCAGGACCTTGCGTTTGCCAGGCAGGTGCTTGTGCTGCTGAGTTACATCCCTGGCCCCCTCTTGTGGTTGAAACAAGTGCTGTACTGCAGACCTATAACCCTAACATCTTTTTTTTTTTTTTCCTGAGTTTTGCTTGGTTCAACCAATGTTTTGTTAATAGCTTTCTTTTTCTCTCTAAGAAGCTCTTTTTCTTTTTTTGTTTTATTGAGACAGGGTCTCATATGTAGTTCAGGGTGGCTTTCAACTTACTATGTAGCTCAAGTTGGTCTTGAACTCCTGGTGATCTTCTGCCTGAGCCCTGCGAGTTCTGGCCTAACAGGTGTGCCCCACCATGCCCAGCTCCTTGCATTCTATTGAAGATTTTATTTTATTTTATTTTATTTTTCTGGTATCAGGAATTGAACTCAGGACCTTCTGCTTGCCAGGCCGGCACTTGTGCCACTGAGCTATGTCCCCCACCTATTGAAGATTTCAAATAGCTTTCTAAATATATCTATATATATGTTTTGTTTTATTTTTTTGTCCAGTAGATCATTCTCAGATCTTTCATAGCTGCATAAGATTTCCTAGTTAAGCAGCTTTCTCTGTGGTCTCATGTTAATTTATTCCCATTTGATCATCCTTGCATTAATAGAGAAGAATCCTAGTGTTTGCCCACAGATGGGCTATGTGGGTTGTTGTATCTTCTGATATGCAGCTGGTAGCAGGATAATATTGCATCATTCTTTATTTTATTTTATTTTTTTTTTGGCGGTACTGGGGATCGAACTCAGGACCCTGCGCTTGCTAGGCAGGCGCTTATTCCACTGAGCTATATCCCCAGCCCCCTGCATCATTCTTTAGTTTTAGGGTTTGTGCAGCTGTGTTGGATCTAGATTATTATTTTTTGTTTTGCCTAAATATTGAGGTACTCCAAACACATTTTGGTCCCAGTACAGAACATTGGGTAAGAGACAGAATTGGAGCTAGGCTGCCTCTGTAACTTTGGAGAAGTTATTTAACCTTGTTTTGTCTGTATTTCTTGTTCTCTTAAAAAAGAAAGGGAGTAGATGAAGATAATTCAAAATTATCTCACTGGCTGATAATTCAGTAATTCTTAGCTCTAGTAAGGAAGCAGTAAATAACTAGCTGTTACAACAGTGGCTACACAGGGGCTGGGGGTATAGCTCAGTGGTATAAGTGCTTGTCTGGCAAGCGCAAGGTCCTGAGTTCGATCCCCGGTACCGGAAAAAAAAGACAAAAAAACAAAAAAACCCCAGTGGCTACACATGGCGCTGAAGGTTCATCTTGTCTCTTGTTTTTTACTGGGACTTTACCAGGGGAAACTGCCCCTGGATATGCCATAACTCTATTCATTTCCTGTTGGTTATTTTATATATTTATTTATTTTTGTCTTTTTGATACAGGGTCTTGCTATGCAGTTCAGACTGGCCTTGAGCTCACTTTGTAGCCCAGGCTGGCTTTGAACTGGCAACAATCCTCCTGCCTCAGCCTCCCAAGCGCTGGGATTATAAGTGTGTGCCACCACGCCCAGCTTTGATTATCTAACTTTCTTCCTCCTCTTGAACCTGGAACCTTTTCACATTATCTTCCTAGCACTTTTGAACAAATTTTTTAAAAATAAGAGATCTTGCTGAGTTGCCCAGGTGGGCCTGGAATTTTTATTTTTTGCAGACAGGGTTTTGCTATATGGTTCAGGCTAGCCTTGGAAAAGAAAGAAAAAACCAGACAAAAGGAGAAATTTGAGCAATGAATGAGAAGGGGAAATAGAATAGGAGAATTAACCTAATTTGAATTTATTCATTAAGGTGAAAAAAATCCTTTACAGTCTGCATGTGTTTTCTGTTACATGTATTTTTATCATTAACATTACTCAAAATGCCGGGTGTGGAGGTGTACACCTGTAAGGAGGCTGAGGCAGGAGGATCATTGTGAGTTTGAGACCAGCCTGGGCTACAAAGAGAGCTCAAGGCCAGCTTAAATGTCATAGTGAGACCCTGTCACACACACACACACAAAAACTGCTCAAAACGTACTTTTGCTAGGCTGTGCCCTCTCCTTTGAAACATAGTACTATTATTACTTCCATTTTATTTATTTTTGATTTTAACCACCATTTTATTTAAAAACAAAAACAATCTTTCTGTATGTGGTGGTGCACACCTGTAATCCCAGCGCTCCCAGGCTCTGGGAGGCTGAGGCAGGACAGATTGCAAGTTCGAGACCAGCCTGGCCTACAAAGTGAGCTCAAGGCCAGCCTGAACTGCATAGGGAGACCCTGTCTCAAAAAGACAAGAAACCCAAGATCTTGCAGTCCTTTAACAATAGGGATAAATCAGTATTCTTTCCTAGATACTAGAGGGAGGGAAGGAGAGGGTTGCAGGAATGTAGTTCAGTAGTTGCGCATGTAGCACAAGTTTTTCCACTGTGTAGCTAATGTTGGGTTGGAGTACCTCCTGCCTCAGCCTCCCTAGTGCTGGGATTACAGGCATGCGCACTCAGCAGGGCTGAAGTTTGTGACCCTCCCACCTCAATGCCCCAGAGTGCTAGCTCACAGGCGTGTACTGCCACACTGGGCTAGATAGGCTGCAACTTTAATAGTATAGCTTTCGCTTTAATAGCTAAAGGTACTGGCAGTTTTTTGGATTACTGATAATAAAAATGGAAATTTAACCTAAGCTTAGCTTTGGTGGTGACTTCGTTTTTTCCTCCTTATGTATCATGGAAGTGAGAATAAGAATAGTATCCTAAATACTTGGCGAAATAACAGGTATATTGGAGGTTTTTGTGCTTGACTTTGGTGAGAATAGGAAATAGTAAAAGATAGTTTGGAGTTATTAACTACATGACTGTGGACAAGTCTCTGGACTTGTGGGTTTTTTTTTTGGTACCAGGAATTGAACTCACGACCACACACTTGCTAGGCAGGCGCTTGTGCCATTGAGCTATATCCCTGGCCCAGGAGAAGTCTCTGAATCTTGGTCTGCGCATGTAAAATAAATAGAATGTCTATTTTTATTATAGCGCGTGTTTAGTGTTATTGACGATAAAAAATTATGGAAACGTTCACAAAAGTGGTCATGTATTAGAGTTTGTGGACAAACCAAAAGAATAGATTTTTCTTGGTCTTTTTGAGACAAGATTTTGTTTCGCACCTCGAATTCCTGCCTCAGTCTCTGGAATACTGGGGTTACAGGTGTGCACAACCATGCACCCTTTTTTCCCCTCTTGTAATGGGTATTGAACTCAGGGCTTTGGCACTGAGCTACATTCCTTGCCTTTTATTTTTTATTTATTTTTTGAGGTGGAGTCTTAACTGTGTAGTCCAGGCTGGCTTTGAACTCACAATGATTCTCCTGCTTCAGCCTCCCGCTGGGATTACAGGCATGTGCCACCACACTCGAGGTTTTTGTGGGGGTGGGGGGCTTTTGGGTGTTGAATTTCGGGTCTAAGCAGGTTAAAACACAGGTGCAACTACTGAACTACATTCCCAGGCGTGCCCCCTGCCCATAACTAGGAAAGAATGTTGACTTATCGATCTTTTTTTTTTTTTTTTTTGCCTTTTTGAGACATGGTCTTGCCGCACAGTTCAGACTGTCCTTGAGCTCACTTTGTAGGCAAGGCTGGTCTCAAACTCCATCCTCCTGCCTCAGCCTCCTCAGTGCTGGGATTACAGGCTTCAGCCACCTCACCCAGCTCATATTTTCTTAAAGGACTAGAAGACCTTCTTGTTTTTGGTTTTAAATAAGAATGGGAGTAATAGTACTATGTGTCAAAGGATCAGATGGGACCTAGCACAAGTATGTTTTGAGTAATGTTAATGATAAAAATATATGGAACAGAAGGCACATGTAGACTATAAAGGTTTTTTTTTCCACCTTAATGAGTAAATGCCAATTAGGTTAATTATCATATTCTGTTTCCCCTTCTTATTCATTCCTCAAATTTCTCCTGTTTTTGAGACAAGGTCTCACTATTTAGTTCAGGATGACTTGGAACTCACTTTGTAACCCAGGCTGCTCTCAGACTTGCAGTGATCTTCCTGCCTCAGCCTCTGGAGTGCTGGGATTACAGGCCTGCACCACCACAACAGACTGTCTGGCTTTTTGTGATTGTTGTCTTTTTCCTTTGTATCTCAGGCTGGTCTTGAACTCATGATGATCCTCCTGCCTCAGCCTCCCAAGTGCTGGGATTATAGGCGTGTGCCACCACACCCAGCAAGTTGTCTTTTTCCTATAATGGTTTTTGGCACCAGTTCTTTTTTTCAATTTTTAATTTAAAAAATTCTCAATTTTTTTATTGGTGGTACTGGGGATCGAACTCAGGACCTTGTGCTTGCCAGGGAAGCACTTACGCCACTGAGCTGTACCCCCAGCCAGTTTTTTTATTGGTACACTTTCGATGTATATATAATGATCATATTCATCATAGGGAATTTGTACCTGTACAAGGTATATTGTGCTTTTTTTCCCATACCCCTCCCCTCCCTTATGCCCCTTTCTCTCCTTATTTAGCAAAACTTAGTTTGCATTTTTCCCTCATTTTTTCTTGTCCCGTCCTTCCTTTCCCCCTCTCCCCTCTGTTCCCATTCTCATTTGAACATTTTCCCAATATGTTATACGTTCTTTTCTTATTTGCACTTTTGACTTCTCATACCAGAGAAACAGCACAGTACTTACACGTGTGTGTGCAGTTTATTTCACTCAAGACTACAGCCTCAGCATGCATCTGTTTAGCTAGCACTGTTTGAAGCTTGTACTTTACGGCAGAGCAGTAGTCCCTTGTATAAAAACGCAAATCTTTATCCATTCATCAGTTGATGGGCATTTGGGCTGTTTCCAAGATTTAGCTATTACACTCTGTGGCACCAGCTTTTCTCCACATACTTTTTTTTTTTTTTTTGCGGTACTGGGGATCGAACTCAGGACTCTGCGCTTGCTAGGCAGGCGCTTATTCCACTGAGCTATATTCCCAGCCCTAATGTTTTTTTTTTTTTTTTTGCGGTACTGGGGATCAAACTCAGGACCCTGCGCTTGCTAGGCAAGCGCTTATTCCACTGAGCTATATCCCCAGCCCTCTCCACATACTGATCTGGGCCGTTGTAATGGAGCCATACAATGTATGTTGTAAATGGAGCCATTGTGGTCTAGGTTTGCATGTTTGAAAAATCCTACAGGAGAAAAAAAGTAGGTGTAGAGAAGTAAAGCCTACTGTTTTGAGGAAATAAATGTTTTATTTAGCAAATGCGGTTTCAATGCAGTCTCAAGGTATAGAGAAGTCCACTCTAATCAGCAAAATTTTAAGGAATTCAATTAAAATTAGGGTCTTTGTGAATCACAGAGCAAGAAACATGGGGGCTTTTTGAATACTGGGAATATTTCTTTTTTTAAGGGGCATC
>PVLD010036807.1:0-10704 GCA_004027595.1 Dinomys branickii
ATTCCATCTAAACATGTCAAAACTCTTTCACTGAGGCTGAGGATAGAATTTCAGACCTTGAAGACTGCATTGCCACTAACGACCACACAAATAGGAAGGATTCCTAAAAAATAACAAGGAACCAGGAAATAAGAATTCAACAACTGCAAAAGCAAGCAAAGAAAAACAGTGTAAGATTAGCTGGTTTGAAATAAAAAAAATATGTCAACACAAACGACATAAAAAGTCAATTGACAGAAGAAATAGCAGAAAATTTCGCAAAAATGTAAAAAGAATCAGACATACAGGTAAGTGACACATAGAGAACTCCAAAGAGCCATGACAAAAACAAATCTACAAATGGACATATAGCAATCAAGATGCCAAAAATTCAGCAAAAGATCAGAATATGATAAGAAGTTAGAGAAGAGAAACAGATCACCTAAAAAGAAAAGCTCATTAGAGTGAAAGCAGACTTCTGAACACAAACTACCAAGTCAAGTTGAGCTTGAAGAAAGAAGGAAAGAAATACCGTGTCAATCAGTCTCCAGGAACACGGATCTTTTTCGAGGTACTCTACTGCTTCCCATATGACCTTACTTTCCCACAATTTTTGCACCACAATCAAACTTTAAGGTATCACAATGGCACACGAGGACATGACAGTACCACATGTTCCTCTCACTATAACACCTTTGACACGATAATGCCTTATTGTTATCTCACCTGTCTTATGGAAACATGCTGAAAGTCCATAATGAGATCACAATTCTCCATTTGGAACTCACCTTTGGCTATTATAACATCACAATTTTCCACTCAAGCAACACAGTTGCCAATCTTGACATTCCAGAAACCCATGACACACCAACAGGGCCAGATTATACTATCAAGGAGCCCCACGAGGACCACATAATGCTCTCTTTTGACACGAGAAACACATGTTGATGTCTCACAGTGGCCACAAGGTGGGCATTTGTAGCTGGGATAATGCTTGTAATATTTCTGTGTAACACGGTGAACAAGCACATTAGTCAGTCAATACTTAGCTTCTAAATGGCCTATGTATCTATCAGGTGTTAAAATTCTGGCCTGGATGTCTACTGACATATAAAAATGTGTAGAAGAAAGGAGATGTCATGAGATAAGCTACATGAAAGCCAAATAGGTTTCTGCTGAAGATAAGGCAAAAAGGACAAATTATACTGGACTGTAGTAGTTTATAAAGGCTGAGGCAAGATGATCCCAGTGGTTTGAAGACCATCCCCAGCTACATAGTGAGATCAAGGGCAGCCAGAACTCTATAGAGTGACTCAGTCTAAAACATGTAGAAACATAAATGCATGAAGGAATGAATGAATGAGTAAAAAGTGAAAGGAAGGATGAATGAAAGAAACAAGAAGCAAAGAAAGAAAGTAAGTAAGAAACCAAAAAGAAATTAATACTGTGGCAATCAGTCTTCAGGAACACAGATGTTTGTTGAGGAACCTACATGTATCCCAAAGTGGAGTTCAATTCTTGCTTCCTGTATTTACTATCATTTTGAAGATCACCATAAAGAAACTGCTGTGGAGAATTATTTTCAGTTGAAATCACAAACAGGATAAGGGCGATGCATCAAAAGCTACACGTGTAGACATGAAACCTTAGTAAACAAACTTCCCCACTGTGAAATCACAATTTTCCTGCATGACATCACAATAAACCATGGAGACAACACAGGGCCTCGTTGGCCCACCACTTTGCCCCAATTATGACATCACATTGCGTAGTATGGCATCAAGGTGGTCTATTGTGATGTTATAATGACATGTTTTGACCTGGCTGTGCCCAGTTGGGACAGAGCTATTACCCATTTAGCCCTCAAAAATCCTCCATTATGATCTCACAAAGCCATCATTGTAAATCCACATTCACCATTTATGGCATTACCATGGCACACTAGGAGATCTGATTACCGTATGATTCTCTCACAATAGCCCTTTGTCTCATGACAACGTGCTACTGTGACTTCACAGGCTCAGGGTGACATGCTGACAATACATCGTGAGAACACAATTCCACCTGACCACCTCAACTTTTCCCTGGAGGGCAACACAATTGGCCATAGTGACATCACTGGGGCCCTTTGGGCCACCATACCCGGAAACATAACAGCACAAGGCCACTTCCTGTCATCACATTACTCTATGATGACTCCACAGTGACATGTTGTGACTCCTGAGTGCCCTAGTGAACAGCGCAATTCCCTGTGCTGAAATAACAATCTCTGCATTACGTATTCCCACGAGTAGAAGTAACACTGCACAATTTTTATTTGAGACATAGTCTCACTGGACAGTTGATGCTGGCCTTCAGGTCTGATTGTAGCCCGGGCTGGCCTCAAACTCCTCACCATTATTTGCCATCAATGTCACCAACACTGAGATTACAGGCAAGGGGGATGTGCGCCATCATAGCACTGCAGTCAACATTTATGACAGCACAATCGCATATTTTGACATCACATTGCCAAACTGTCACATCCCAATATGCCTTTGTGACCCTATGGAGCCTTACTGGGAACTCACGGACCCTTTAAAGTCATGCTGGCACCCAAGCATGACATCATCATTCCCCATTGGGAACTCTCCATTTCCCACCACAGAAGAACACGGTGACATCATGTCGATCAGTGATGAAACAACCGTGTGCAGATTGTACGATGAAGATGTCCCATTATGAAATCACAATGCTCTTCTTGGATGCCATAATGACCTGATATGGCCTCACTCTCGACACACTGCAGGCAATAGTAGCTGCGCTGATGCTTCTCAAACTGGTGTGCAACAGGGTGTAGAAGGGAAGTGGTCGGTAAAGATTTAGCACAGGAGTGTTATATAAACAAACCAGGTGAGAAACATTGAGCACGGGAGTGTGTGCAGCTTTAGAAATGCATCAAGGAAGGGCCAGAGTATGACACTGAGTGAGTCAAAGTGAAAGACAGGTCGGTTGAAGAGAAGCCCAAAGCAAAAATGTACCCTGAAATACTCCTAATTGCATGTGTCTGAGTCCTTGTATCCTTGTGTGTTCCAGGTCTGCCTGGGCTCTAAAGGGAGCCCAAGGTCAAGCTAACGTGGATACTGAGACTCCGTGTCCAAAAGACTGATAAAGAAAAAAGTAAAAATACAATAAATCAAAAAATACAATGCGGTGAAAAACAGTTTCAATGACCGCAGACATTTCTAGATGAACATGGGCAGATATAACACTGTTGGTTGTTCTCATGGTTCCTGTATTTACCTAACTTTTGAAGACCACCACACCAGACTTCACATGGAGTACTGCTTTGAGATCGACACCCAATGGACATTCAAGGGTGCATCAAATGTAACACTGATAGAGCACAGACGTTTAAGGAATGCAACATTCTGCAAGAGAACATCACAGCTTTCCTTTGTCAGATGACATTTTCCATGGAGAAAACAGGGCCTGTCCTTGACGAAACCTAGGTCCCCCATTTATAAAATCACATTGCCTCATTAGGACATGGCAAACTTCTTGCATGACACCACATTGGCCCAATTACACCTCACGATGCCCTCATAAGGCATTACACTGTTCTTTTGTGAGCACACAGTGACATACTGTGAACACACAATACCCTGTTGGCACAGCACAATTCCCCATTAAGCCCTCCACTTACTCCCATACGACCTTACATTCCCCCAATTTTTGCACCACAATCAAACTTTAAGACATGACAATGGGACACTAGAACGTGATGGTACCACATGCTCCTCTAACTATAACACCTTTGACACGATAATGCATTATTGTTACCTCACCTGTCTTATGGAAACATCCTGACAGTGCATAATGAGATCACAGTTCTCCATTTGGAACTGACCTTTGGCTCTTATGACATCACAATTTTCCACTCATCAACACAGTTGCCAATCTTGACATTCCAGAAATCCGTGACACACCGGCATGGCCAGATTATACTGTCAAGGTGCCCCACGGGGACCTCATAATGCTCTCTTTTGACACGAGAAACACATGTTGATGCCTCACAGTGGTCACAAGGTGGGCATTTGTAGCTGGGATGAAGCTTGTAATATTTCTGTGTAACACAGTGAACAAACACATCAGTAAGTCAATAGTTCACTCCTGAATGACGTATGTACCTATCAGGAACACATTGTCACTCCCGTGCGTCTTCACAGCCTTATGGCTGGTTCAGTGTCCAATAGCCTTTCCACTTGCTCTGTAACCAAAAGAATCACCTTCGTTAAAATACAGGGAAATGATTTATTTGAGAACAGGCAGCCAGGTTCTTAACTTGCATTAAAAGGTTTTAAAAAGCAACAACAACAAAGAAAAAACTGGCTGAACTTTTCACTGGGTATTTTCTTTTTCTTTTAAACAGTTAAAAGTAAAACATATGACTCAACCTGAAAGAAAATAGCTTGTTTTGTAACATTTCAAGATTTAAAATTATTTTACCTATGTGGAACCAACCTGAACGTAAGAAAATCCGTCCAAATGAAGAGAGTTGAGGTGCATCTAAATATTCCATATGAAGTGAAAACAATCACACTTCGTCAGGGACTAGGTACATTTTAAAGATTGGGTGTGACGTCTCTATTTTGGGGTACTGGAGAACACTGAGGACAATGGAAAAGAAGTGTTGATTTGTGAGTTTAGATGCAAAAATAGCAGCGGCCGATTCAAACATACGTGCCCGTGTGAAGTATTTCTGAATTTCCCAGGAGTAGAATGGACCCTGCCTTGCACCATCTCTTTACTCAAGATGCCCTTTTGTTTTTGATCTGTGACAGCTTGGGCAGGGGAGGGGTCTAGCCTGGTTTGGTGTATCCAACTCTTGTTCAGATACACATAACATTAGAAGATCTCAAACACGTCTACGAAATTTTATTGCGTGGACTCTTTCCCTGGAATTTGACTTACCTGGAGAAGAGGGTAGCAGTGAATTAGGAGGAGCCCTTGCTCTGTCACTAGCCAGCTGAAAGGCTACAGGAGAGTCTCTGAGCTGATGAGGCTGCAGCTCAGTAAGACCTATTATAGGGACTGGGGGTGAGGAGTCCCTTGATGTCCTTGCCAAGGGGTAGTTGCCCATTCAGTGCTGCTGGGAACTGAGGCACCCTACATTCCTGGTGCCTGCAGCAGAGCATGGCTCATCACTACCTGCAGGAACTATGGGTCCAACTTTCTGGGATGATGGAAATGTGGCTCTGGGAGGGTGTCTAGGTCTAGGGTGACTGAAAAATTGAATGCATTAATTACAATACAGTTAGGAGAACTTCAGGAACTTCAGCCTACTGGCTACTGCACTAAACCTCACGATCTACAGAAGATTAGGAAAGCTTTTAGCCAATAGTCTCCACAGTTCTGAAACTTTCCTGTTGTCTTGTGAACTGCTAATTCTAACTTTCATTCTTAGAAAATATACGCAATAGGACTGACATCATTGCTGTAGGTTTAACATTGACAAAAGCTAGACTAGACACCAGCTGAGACAAATGACATCACAGACATGCTTTTTTATGCATGCATTGTCTGAAGAAAATCATGATATATCAGCAAGCAGTGTTCTCAGTGAAAGGGTAAATAAATAGGTGGAGTAGGTAGTTAGACTGAGGAAGAAAAACATGTTTAGCGTTCAAAATATTCAGGCTGCTTCATTCTGTAGCCAGAGGAGCAAGAGGTGGTGGATGGCAAGGGAGGGGACAGCAGATTGATAAGCAACATTTGTTCTTTCAGCCCCTTACGCCTGCGGCGCTCTGAAACCTGCATTCTCAGTGCCGGGCCATTTACAGGGGTCTTTGGAGGGATAACTTCGGTTCATGTGAGGAGGACCTTTTCCGGCTTCATATTTGCTTTTGTACTACTCTCAGAAGTTCTCAAACCATGCTCCCTTGCAATGACTTCTCCTTTTCCCTTATGCACAAATTTTTGTCATGTGCATCACATTTGTTTGTTACTTTCTTTGCACGTCTTCATTGGTGTGCTCATGTTTGTTTCTGAGCCGCTGGGTGGCGCTGTAACACTGTTACATTGGTCACGGCCTCTGCTAGCATGGCACCCATGGCTGCTCTGTAGTAGGAGTTTGTGATGACGTGAAATCACTCGTGGCCTGCTGCACAGCAAACCTGTAGCTCTAACGTTCCTCTTAATTGTACTGTTTGGATCAAGTCTATTTCTACAGTGGAAAGGAAGGCACTATTGAAGGTGTGCACGAATGGAAAAGGGCACAGGTCTCCCCTCTCCTGGTTGCAGATCAGTAACAGCCTGATCAGAAGTGCATGGGTCTTCCTCCCCTTGGGAGGAGTCGAGCAGCTCAGGCTTTCCTGTGGGTGGCCCCAAGGGATCGGCCCCTAGAGCAGTGGCCAACTCCCCACCTGAGCAGTTCCGGGCAGGAGGACCAGAGAGGAGCCCATGGGGTAAGGGTGTGTCCTGCTGGTATGCAAACAAACTCTGTAGAGGAGGGAGGGAGCCTGCAGGCACAGGACAGCCTCTCTCTCCTGAGCAGGAACTCTTCACTGGACACCAGCAGAGGAGGACTGCAAGCAGCAGCCCAGGTACATAGTCCCAGGAACCCAAGCTTCCCTGCACCCCCTGCCCCAGGACCCATGAGCCTCTTCTTCTGCTTCCTGAAATCAGCTCCTCTCGAAGTGATACGACTCACTCTCACCTGTCTTCAGGTCTCCACCGAAGGGCCACTTCTCAGAAATGCTTTATCCACCACACCAGCTCTGTGGTATTTATCCGCTTACTGACTTATTATATATATAAATGCAATTACCATACTTGTTTCCACTATTTTTAGGGGGACGGCGGCAGCTGCAGGTAGGACCAAGCAGGGAAGGGGATCTCCTCGCCACTTTGAACCACTCCCATTCTCACCAAGTTCAATGTCTGATCTTGGCTATGGTTCTCCCAGGATGACCTCAAGTGCACAGTGGTTCTTTCTACACAGAGATCATGGTAAAGGCTCCTTCTGGTTGCTTGTTTGACCCTATTTTAGATTTCCAATTTTATTAAAGCATTTGGGTGGCTGATGTGATTAAGGTGGAAAAATACAAAAGTATGGGGCATTATAATTCTTGAGGCCCCGCCCTCTGGGAATCTCTTTTAGGAGCTGCCGCCCCCCCTTCAATCCCCTCCTTCCCCCATTCATTCCCTGTGCCAATTCATCCCTCTCCACTTGCCCCACTTGCTCTGCCCAGAATGCCTACACAATCGCCCTTCCCACTGTCTCCTTACCTCCACTCAGCCCCACTCCCTCATTGGTTAACACCCATGTGATGGACTTCCAGGCATTCATTCACTTGTTCCTCCTCCAAACCAATGGAAAAGTTCCCCTCCCCTATTCTTCCCAAACTACATTCAGCACCGCTCTACAGTCCACGCCAATCTCCAGGGATATATCTCTGTGGCATAAATGCCTGCCTGGGAACCACAAGGCCCTGAGTTTGATTCCGCTCCAAAAATATAACAAAAAGAAAAGAAATCCTATATTCCACTCCCTGCCAATCACTGCCTTCCTTCTCACAGCCAACCAATCATATTTCTGCTCCTCCCACCGACACCGCCCAACAACACTCAGAGGGGTCCGTCATATTCCTCGCAGACATCGTGGAATTTTAGCCAAAGCCTGGCTTTCTTTTTGCCCCTAAACTAATGGATTTTGTTGCACATGTATTGCCGGCCCTAACTGTATTAAACTACTCTTCTACCCCCCATTGGCTGCCGGCCTCTCAGTGAGTTCCTTCCTGCTCTCATCCCAATAGATTTTATTCCCCTCCCACGGACTCCCGATCCATGTTAGGCCCCGCCCATCCAGCACCTGACTTCCGTCCAATGACTGACGTCCTTCCGGTCGAGAACCAATGGACTTTCTTCCCTGTCCACTGCTTCTAGAACCTTTACTCAGCCCCTCCCTCAACCTCCTCCTGACTCGCTTCGGAGTCCTTCCGCCACCCGCTTCGACTTCCTTCCCTTCCCGCTGACTCCGAAACAGACCCTGCATGACCCCGGCATCTTTACGCCTTCGTCAGCCTCCCTCCCTCGCTCTAGTGTCACCATGTCGAACGTTCCTTCCACCAGCCGTCAGGCCAGCCTCAGCAGCAGGGCTGGCGACTCCAGCATGCCCCAACAGCAAGTAAGTCACTGCGTGGCGAGAGTGCCCTCCCTGGGCCAGGTCCAAGACCAGGACGGCTCTGGGAGGGGGTCTTCGCACACCTTGCTACCCAGAGAGCAGAAGGAGCGGGCAGGGAGTTGCTCTGTGGTGCACTATCTGCAGCATCGCTCAATCGGCGCCCCAGGCCGCCGAAGTCTCCAGGGCACAGAGAGCCAGATGCGTAGCAGGGTGGCATTCAGGCTGCCGGAGCTGTTGGCCGAACGCCGGCTGGATCTCGGCCCTGTTGACAAGGTGCTCACATCACAGTGGCTGAGTGAAAGCCAAGTAGTGTGTGGCAGCAAGTGCAGCACGCTCTTTGTGCTGGATGTGAAGACGGGCCGCGTCGTGTCCATCCCCCTAATGCAGGACAGGAGGAACACATGGGCCCAGGCACAGCTGGCCCGTGGCATCCGAGCCATCGAGCTGAATCCCTCCAAGACGCTGCTGGCCACTGGGGGTGAAAACTCCAACAGCCTAGCGGTCTACCAGCTGCCCACCCTAAGCCCTGTGTGCCTGGGTGATCACCGTGGCCACAAGGACATTATCACCTCCATTGCGTGGATCAGTGACACTGTGGTCATGAGTGGCGCTTGGGATGGGACCATGGCAGTATGGAAAGTGGATCCTGACATGTGGACTAGCAGCAGTGCTGGGCACAGTGAGCAAAGGTTTTCAGGGTATGCTCACATCTGTCCAAGGCAGGTAAAGGTCTTTCCTGCAGCCATTCCTGACTATGGGCACGCAAAAGTGTGCACGATGGCTTTCAATAGCAAGAGGCAGGAACTGGGAGCAGTGTCCCTGGATGGCTACTTCCACCTCTGGAAGGCTCAGAGCAGCCTTAACTGGCTGCAGTCTCATAGGCTGCCCTGTGATAACGAAAACACTTGCCTCACCTACTCTGATGAATTTTCCCTGTATGCGGTGGGCTTCAAGACACATCTCTCTTTATTGGATCTGCGCCAAGCTCGCCCCACAATCGGGATCCGGCCAAAGTGTAACGTACACTATGGCATAGATGTGCGCTCTGTGAGTGTCCACCGGCATATCATCACCTTGGGCACGGGCCATAACAGCCTCTTCTTCTTTGACATTCGTGAAAGGATGTTCCTGGAGGAGCAGTCTTTAGTCAACCCAGAATCTGTTCTTGAGCCCACAGGCAGGAAGCTCAGACTTACCTGTGGCAAAGGCTGGGTCAACCAAGATGACCTCTCTGCAAATAATTTAGATGGCATAGAGCAGCTCCCTTATGCGATCTACACCCACTGCTACAACTGGCCTGAGATGAAGCTCTTCGTAGGAGGAGGGCCTCTCCGTCCACAGCTGCGTGGGAACTACGCAGGCCTCTGGAGCTAAGCACAGCTGCCTCCTGCTCAAGGTACACACATTTCTTTGGCAGGCCAGTCTAACTTTTGTCCTGCAGGTTACATTTCTGATTTTTCACTCTGTCTTTTGTCTTCCAGGTAGAACACACTCAGCTTTACCTGTGGGCTACTGAGAGATAGAGATTATTGCTCAGTCAAAAGTTGAGTTTAAATGTTGATTCTCCTTCCTACCTTACACTGTCTGTATGACTTTCCATAGAAATAATTTACATTTATGTGTATTTTTTTTTTCTTTTTGAGACAGGGTCTCACTATGCAGTTCAGGCTGGCCTTAAAGTCACTTTTCAGCCCAGGGTGGTCCCGAACTTGCAACGATCCTCCTGTCTCAGCCCCCCGAGGGCTGGGAGTACAGGCGTGCAGCACCATGCCTGGCTCAGAATTGCTTTTAGTTATCGTTTCATTAATAGGGTGTCACATCCAATACATGTTCTTCATTTTGTGCGTTTTCTAACAGGGTTTGGGCATCTGTTCTGGAGAGTTCACTGTAGATTTATAGCATATTTGCAATCCAAAAATGATCTTGAATTCTAAATTACTGACTCTTAAATACATTTCATTTGCTCACTGTGATAGTACTACATAGTTTGTATGTTTGTACTGTATACTTTGTATGTTCCTGGTAGTAAAATGTTTTTTTGTTGTTGTTGTTGTTCTTGTTTTCTGTGTTTCTGTGGTAAAGTTCGTTGGCTTTGCAAAGGAGTAACTATAGAATCTTGGGTTAGAATTAGAATTCCAGTTGGTCTGAATGTTGTTTGAGAACAAAAAGATTGTGCTGTTCCGAATGTTCTCCATTTACACAATCAGTCTTTCTCTCTTGCAACCCTGATCTCAGGTGTAAGTAGCCCACCCTTAAGTACATAAAAACCTATGTATTCTTGAAACATTTTGTGCCCTTACTAGCATGTGAGGAAGCATTTGTGGATTGAGAAACTTACCCAGAATTTAATGCTCTCATTGAAAGCGGGGATTTTACATGTGAACATATGGCACGGGTGGAGGAGTGCTAAGTGAACATGTCTATGGACCGGATATACTGTCCTTGAGAAGTTTCCCATTACCTGTTACATTTGAGCATATTGAAAGCTCCCAGTTGTGTTGAGGGGTAAACTTGTAAGAGAAGAAAACAGTACAGAAGCAAAATGAGCCCATTTGGAACAT
>PVLD010036808.1:0-10704 GCA_004027595.1 Dinomys branickii
TCTGTTTGTCAATATGTTTTTGTACTTTTATGTTTCTAAAATAAAAAAAATAAAAAAAAAATAATCTAGAATGTAAAGTAGGTATTACTCTCAAATGTTAGTTGCATTTCTATTTTCTCCTTTACAATTGGTCTGTTAGTTGAAATCTGTTTGTAACTATAGTCAGATGCAAAAATCGAGTATAATTGATATTTTGAGACTTGTCAAGTGATGGTTTATTTCTTCTTCCTTTGGTGTGGATGATGAAAACAAGATAAGGATACACTGTAAAAATGCAACTCCATTGTTTTTATTCCTGTGTAGTTTTCCATTTTGAATATATACTGCCTATTCTTTGTCAGTTCCTCAGTTTGTGAACACTGAGGTTGACTTCATTTCTTGGCCACTGTGAATAATACTGCAGTGAGCATGAGAGTGCCTCTCTGACATACTGATTTCATTTCCTTTATCTATGAGCCCAGTAGTGGAACTGCTGGATCATATGGTAGTTCTACTGTTAAACTTCTGAGGAATCTCCATGCTGTTTTCTATAATGACTGTACATTTGCAACAACATGGATGGAACTAAAAGTCACTGTCTTAAATGAAATAAATCAGGCACAGAAAGGGAAATAACTCATGATATGTCCCATACATGGAATTTCAAAATAATTTATATAGAAGTTGAGGGTAGAATCGTGGTAACCAGAGACCAGGAAGCAGGGAGCAAAGGGAGGAGAAAGGGGAAAAGGTTGATCAGGAAATACTAAGTTAAAGTTGGGTGGGAGTAAGAATTTCTGATGTGCTTTTCAGTGTACAATAGGGTGACTATAGGTAATAATCATGAACTATACATTTAAAAAGCTAGAAGAAAGTATTTTGAATATAATCAGTGTAAAGAAGTAATTACCCTTTGAGGAGCTAGACATATTTACTCTGATGTTAGCATTACACAGTGTATGCATGTAGTTCAAACATCATATGGACCCATTGATATGTACATATCTAACTTTTATGTATCATTCAAAATAAACTTACTTCAAATTAAAAACACTAAAAAGTGGAAGTCAAAAGAAAAAACTTCATCTCCATATGTTAAATATCTTCATTTATCCATTGTACAACATATACATCTATGAAAATATGATGTTGTACCTCATAAATATATACAGTGTTTGCTTGGCAATTCAGGACTGCTTATCTTCTTTCTCTTCAAAATAAAAAATAAAAAAGAATGAAATAATAAGAAATGAAAAATTTAACTAAATCTCCATATTGCTTCAACTTACATTTCAAAATTCCTGAACAGAAGTCTTTTCAAAACACATTCACAAAGGTACTGTGTTTACGTTGTCCCAGTCTTTCACTGGAACCTATAGAATTTGTGAAAACGATATTAATCTGTATAATTCCAAAATAATTTTATAGATGTACTGTAAGTTTTTAGCTTACTACACACATAGATCAAAGATGATTTTATTTTCCAGCTTTAAGCACTAATTGCCATTTAAAAATATATTCTATAAACTAAGAGACATGAAGGAAATCTGTTCTAAAACAAAGAACAGATGGGATGAAGGAAAGTAGAAAAGAAAACGACAAAAATTTATGTAGGTATATATGAATATGCATATATGCAGGAGGGCTAATATGGTTCTACTATTGTATTATATCACTTAATGCTAAGCAATACTCGATGACGGGTTATTTGATCAATCTTGTATGTCTGTATGTGTTATCCTGAACACACACTTCGAAGATATCAATATGTAAAGCAGCAACTATTGGTGTTTTTTTGTTGTTGTTGTTGTTGTTTTTGCTGTTGTTGATGTTTGCCTGTTTTGTTTTTTGTCTTTGGATTTCTGGTTTTTGTGTTTTTTCTGTTGTTGAGAGGATTAATTGTCTGACTTTGTTTGCATGTCTGTATATGGGCTTATATATTTACACTTCGAAGATATCAATGGATAAAGCAATAACCACTGTTGAGATCATATCACCTTGTCTATAGATTAGTTGTGATTTATGCTAATTGGTGTCTGTTTGTCAATATGTTTTTGTACTTGTATTTTTTTAAAATAAAAAAAAAATAAAATAAAAAATAAAAATATATTCTAAAAAAGGTATTCATAGTAACTGAAGTACATTATGCAAATAACTTTCAAACATATCTGTTATTACAAAAAGATACATTCTTTCAGAGTCTGCTTGAAATGATTGTGTGTGTATGGATTGAAAAAGAAGAATTAAATGCCCCTACTCACAATTAAATTTGTCTACATAGGAAAAAATCCAAGAATAAAAAAATATTATAGAATAGTGAGGAAGTGTCTTAGTCTTAGTTACTTTTCCTTGGTACCAGAAATTGAACTCAGAATCTTGTGCTTACCAGGCAGGTGCTGTGTCACTGAACTATATCCCTGGCCCTTGTTACTTTTCTTAATGGGAAACAAAGAACCAAACACTCACAATTCAGAAGAAGAAAGGTTTATTTCAGCTCAGAGTTTGTAGAGGTTTCAGCCCATGATCAGCTGGCTCCAATGCAGAGTGACATTCCAGAGGAGAAGTGGCCCATGATGGGACAGTCAGGAAGCAGCAGCAGCAGCAGCAAACAGGCAGCCCGCCTTTCCTTTTTATTTTGTCCAGGATGACAGTCTTTTGGGTGGTGCCACTCCGAGCTATGTTGATTTTAATCTTTGGACTAATTTAGTACTATATACCATTAATCCCAGTATCACACACTGTAAATCTAGCCAGCTACAAAAATCCCCACTTGTGAGCACATGAAGGTTTTGGGGGACATCTAGTGACAAGCCACAACAGCAAACTTGGCAAAATTGTGTGGTATAAGTTTGGTACACAAAAGTCAGGCATGTACTATACATTTGCAATAAAAAATTGAAATTGAAATTTATTTTTAGTTATCATCCCCAAATACTACACATTTATAAGTAAATCAAACAGTACATAAATGAGATCTGTTGAAAATTAATAGGCTTTACTTTTAGAGAAGTTTTACATTTTCAGAACAACTGGCAAATCTCCAGGGTCCTGCATCACTGCTAGGTTTTACAATTGTTAATTTCCAGCATCACTGTAAAAAAATTAATTTCAGTACCAATACAAACATTATTATTCACTAAAGTCCACAGTTTACATTAGAGCTCATTCTTTGTGTTGCTTGTGTTTTGGGTTTTGACCAGTACAAAATATCATGAATCACCATTATACAATAATACTAGAATGTTCTACTTCTCTAAAAATCCCCTATGCACAACTTCTCTACCCCTCCCTCCCCTAAACTGAACTCTTCATGAGCTCTTACCTTTTTGCTAACTGTGTAGATCAGTTTCTATCAATGTCACAGTTGCAGTCATGCCACATATAGCACTTGCAGATTTGTAAGGGGCGGCGACTTTTAGCACAACATTTTAAGACAGACAAGCCTCAAAATGTGTCTTGAGAAACATCCCAAAGGGATTGTAAAGAGTTCACTTTGCAGTCCTGACTTTGTCCTGGAATTCTCCTTGCCTGAGTTGTTAAAGTATGTATCACTGTGGCCAGAGCCTGACCTGGTCACATGGTGCAAGGTAAACAACTGTGGCCAGGCCTAAACATTCCAATCTATTACCATGGGAACCAAAAATGTATGTAAGATGAGAACAAAGGCAGTTAAGGGCCACATTCTCTGATCAGGAATGGGGGTCAATGACAGGTCCAACTGGTTCTAAATTAAAATTAATTAAAACTCCATTTGTTCTAAATGAGTTCTTTCGTCTCCTGCGGAGTTCAATACAATTTTTCATTTTTGCTGTAACAGATTGACTTAATTAATTTAGAAATAGGCATTTTCAATACTTCCACATAGTTTTGTAGCTTTATTAGTTCATTTCTTTTGCTTTTTAAGTACTGTCCCATTTCAGGACAGCGCCACACTGGGTTTCCATCATTTACAATACTTACCATTTAGTGAAGGATACCTTGGTGGCTTTCATGCTTTGTAAATATAAACAAAAGTGCTCTGAACTTCTTTGTGCTGGCTTTTGTGTACACATAAGATTTTTAACTTATTTAGGAAAATATCCAGGAGAAAATCGCTTGATTATAGGGAAATACTAAATTAGCTTTTGCGAGAAACTACCAAACTCTCTTCCAGAGTGTTTGTACCATTTTGCATGCCCGTCAGTAATGAATGAGAGTTCTTGTTGCTCTGGTTTCTGACTGGCATGTGATGCTATCAGTGTTTCAGATTTTTACCTTTGAAACAGATGTGCAATGGAATCTTACTGTTATTTTAATTTGTAAGTCTCTAGTGATATATGATGTTGGACTTTTTTCACATTCTTAGTTTTTGTTTATGTCTTTGGTGAGGTGTATGTTCAGGTTTTGTCCACTTTTATTGCTTTCTATCATTGCTAAATTTTAATGTGTTTATCAGTTATATATTTTGCAAATATTTTCTCCTTGTCTGTGGCTTGTATTTTCATTTTCCTAATTGTCTTTACAGAGTAGCAAAGTTTCACTTTAATGATGTCTAACTTATCAATATATATTTTCATGAATCATGTGTTTAGTTTTGTATCAAAAAAATCATCTTCAAATTGAGTCACTTAAGAATTTTTACCATTGAAAAATTTTGCATCTGGCATTTCATTCTACGATATACTTTACATTAATTTTGTAAAGAATGTAAAATCTATGTCTACATTCTTTTTCTTTTCTTTGAGGATGTTTTGTTCTTTCATTACTTGTACTGAAATTTTTTTTTAAAAAGATCATGTTTCCATTGATTTGTCTTTGCTCATTTGTGAAAGACCAGTTTATTATATTTTTAAGGGTCAGTTTCTGAGATTTCTATTCTGTCTCATTGGTCTATTTGCTTGTCAATACCACACTATCTTGATTTCTGTAGTTTGTTATTTTTTATATTTTTCAGCATTGTGTGAGCTGTTCTGGTCTTTTGTCTTTCCATGTAAGTTTAAAATCTGCTAGTTCACATCTACAAAATAACTTATTGGGATTTTTATTGGTATTGCACTGGATCTGTACATCAGTTTTGGAGCATCTGATATTTTAACAATATTGAGTCTTTTTGACTGTGAACATGGACTATCTTTTATTTATTTACATCTTTGACTCCTTTCATCAAAGTGGAAAGAATCTTTTATTTTCTTTAAATAGATCTTGCATATGCTTTGTCAGATTTTCAACTAAATGCTTCTGTTTTCTTTTTATTTTTTCTTTTCTTTCTTTTGTGTCTTTTTGAGGCAGGGTCTCTCTATGCAGTTCCAGCTGGCCTTGAGCTCACTTTGTAGCCCAGGCTGGTCTCGAACTTGAATGATCCTCCTGCCTCAGCCTCCCAAGTGCTGGGGTTACAGGCGTGCTCCACCACAACTGGCTCACTTTTGGTACTAATGCAAGTGGCGTTGTGTTTTTCCTTTCAAATTATAATTATTCATTAATAGTATATAGTAAATCGATTTTTTGATAGTAGCATTTGTCTTGCAATTTTACTGGAACAAAGATTTTTTATTGATTCATTTGAATTTTTTCTGTATAAGAAAAATGTTATTTGAGAAGAAAAGTAGCTTGTTTTCTATTCTCAAACTGTGTCTTATATCTATTCTTCTTGTCATTCTCCATTAGCCAGCACTGATGATATAATGTTGAGTTGAAGTAATGAGAATGACATTCTTGTGAGTGGTTTTACCTTGCTCCTAATCTAATAGACAAAAGTGTCCAGATTCTCACCATTAAGTGTGATGTTAGTTGTAAGATTTTGTAGATATTGTTTAAAAGTTGAAGTTTCCCTCTGTTCCTACTCTGCTGGCGTTTTTGACATAAATATTGTTTGGATATCTCCAAGTGCTTTTTCTGTATTAATTTATAACCATATGACTTTTCTTTTTAGCATACTGATGTCATAAATTGCATTACCTAATTTTTGAACCAGGCTGTGTGTGTGAAATAAATCACAGTTGGTTGTTGTACAGAATTCTTTTAAAACATTGTCAAATTTGTTTTGCTGTTCCCTTTTTGAAAATTTTAAAACTGTTTTTCCTGAAAGATTAATCAATACTAATCCTTTCTTATAGCATCTTTTGTTTTGATATCTGGGCATGAGCAGAATCTTTATGCTGAAAACTACCACATGGACAGAAAAGATATCAAAAGATCTAGATAAAACATAAAGGCTTTGAATTGGAAGATTCAACATAATAAAAATATGTCTATTTTTCTAAAATTTATCTATAGAGTTAATGCAATTCATATATGAAACTCTGAGAATAATTATTTGTTTATACAGACAAGATGATTAAAATATTTAAGGAAAGGAAAAATAAACAGATTAAAAGAATTTTGCAAAAGATGGATGAAGTTGGAGAAATCATACTACTTGATTTTAAGGTTTTTATGTACCTTCAATAATTGATATTAAGAAAATATAGAGTTATTGGAGAAAATCTGCAGTTGGTGGGTATGTAGGGCCATGGAACCGAACATAGAGCTCACTGATACACTTACACGAGTCCCACAGTCTGATAGTTGAAAAAGAGGTATAGACAATCTCTAATAAATACATGAAAAAATGTTCAATGTCTCTGGTTACCAGAGAAATGCAATTTAAAACAGCATTGACATTCTTTCCATCCTGCAATAGAAAGAATGGATACCATTCAAAAAACAAACAATAACAAATGCTGGCTAGGCTGACCGGAAAAAAGGAGCCTTCTTCTCTGCTGGTGCAGCATGTAAATTGACAAAATCACCATAGAAATCAGAATAGAAGTTACTCAAAAGAACTAAAACTAAAAATTCCATTTGACCCAGCCATTCCCCTTCTAGATACCTTTCTCAAAAGAGTTGAAGACCTCATGAAAGAGCAATACATCCACACCCACGTTTACAGCACCACAACTCATAACAGGTAAGTCTTGGAAGTGCCCTATATATCCATTAACAAATGAACACATAAAGAAAATGTGGCATTTTTACATTATGCAGTACTACTCTAACATTAAAAAGGATGAAATTGAGTCGTTTGTAGGAAAATATCTGTACTTTGAGACCATAGTGTTAAGTAACATAAATCAGACTCACAAGTTTCAATACTGTATTACTTCTCTCACATAAGAAACCCAAAATATAAATAATTGTAAAACTAAAGTAAATGATAGACAATAGGAAACAGAGAGATAGGTAGTTTGCAAATGGGAAGGGTATTGAAGGAGGGAAGGGAGAGGAATGGGAGGGAATGGAGGAAAAAAGAATTAAGATGTGTTAATTATGTATACTTATGCCTTACAATGAATATAAATATAATATACTGCAAGAATTCATAATAAAAATTAAAAATAAAAAGAAGAGAAATGTAACTGGGAAAAATATAACTTTCAATAAATGGTAAACAATTGGGCAATTGGTCAAAAGTGAACCTCAACTTAAATTTCATATCTTATACAAAAATTAAATCCAAATACTAGGAACATATTTGCCCTCAGCTTTGGACACCAAGAGCCTCAAATGAGCTTCAGTGGGTGGAAATTGGGGTATGGATGGAACTGCACACCCTCCTGAAACTCCATGGGCCAATCTGTTTCTTGCATTTTCCAGCTTCTGGCAGCATCTGGCATTCTTTGCCTTATTGCCACGTCACATCAACATCAGCCTCCATGGTCACTTGGCCTTCTTTTTTCTCTAGAGCTGTTCTCAATAAGCCTTTCTGTTACAAGGATGATTGTGATGGTACTATGGGCCTGCTAGATTACTCCAGTATTATCTTCCCATCTCACGATCCTTAATTCAATCTCACTAGCAAGAAAAATTTTGCTATATAAGGCAGCATTATTCATAGGCTCAAGGGATTAGAACACAGATGTGTTGGGAGAACATTATTCACCCTGCCACACTTACGTTCACTCAAACCTACAGTTTTATTGATACTAGTCCAAAGTGGAAAAAAATCCAAACAATCCTTACATGGATGTTTGAATAAACAAACTGTGATGGATTCATACAACGGAATTATTTATTTATTTATTTTTATCAGTGCATGCTTGCAGTATAATGTTACTCAGCAATAATGGCAATAGAGTAATGATTCACACAACAAATTGTGTTTAGCTCAACAGCATTATGCCAAGTAAAAAAATTTCTCAAAATAGATGCTATTACCCAATTCCATTATTGTTATTAGACAAAATTGTGTGACAAAGATTCCAAGCATGGTCTTCTGGGAGTAATATATCGGGGAGGAAGTGACTCTACCAGGGAGTTTTGGAGGGTACTGGAGTATTCTATATTGCTTTTGCTACTCTGGGTCTTTTCTGGTTCCAGATGAATTTAAGGAATGTTTTCTCTAGATCTGTGAGGTATGCTAATCATACTTTAATGGGAATTGCATTGAATCTGTACATAAATTTTGCTAGTATTTTTTGGGGTCTTCCATGTAAAGTATAATGTCATCTGCAAATAGTCATAGTTTTACTTCTTCCTTTCCTATCCTTATTCCTTTTATTTCTCTCTCTTGTCTAATTGCTCTGGCTAATGCTTCCAGAAATATGTTGAAAAGTAGTGGTGACAGTGCACATCCTTGTCTTGTTCCTGACTTCAAAGTGAAAGCTTTCAGTTTATGTCCATTTAGTATGATGTTGGCTGTTGGTTTGTCATAGATGGCTTTGATCAGATTGAGGTAGAGGCCATGTATTCCTATTTTTTCTAGGGTTTTTAACATGAATGCACGTTGGACTTTATTGAAAGCTTTTTCTGCATCTATTGTGATGATCATGTGGTTTTTGTCTTTCACACTATTGATATATTACATTAATTGATTTGTGAATATTGAGCCATCTGTGCATTCCTGGAATGAATCCAACCTGGTCATGGTGTATAATTTTCCATATGATTCGCTGCATTCTATTTGTTAGTATTTTATTGAGTATCTTTGTTTGTATATTCATTAGGGAGATTGGCCTACAGTTCTCTTTCTTGGTTGGGTCTTTCTCAGGTTTTGGTATCAGTATAATACTTGCCTCCAGTAATCATTTAGGAAGAATTGCTTCCTTTTCAATTTCATTGAAGCATTTCAGGAGTGTTGGCATTAAATCTTCTCTGAATGTTTCATAGAATTCTGCTGTGAATCCATCAGGGCCTGGGCTTTTCTTTGTTGGTAAGGTTTTAATGACATTTTCAATCTCATTAATTGATATTGGGTTGTACTTCCTGATTCATCTTTGGTAATTGATACATTGCTAGGAATCTGTCCATTTCTTCTGAGTTTTCTATCCTATGAAAATAAAGATTTTCAAAGTAGGTATTCCTGATTTTTGAATCTCTAGGATCTGTAGTAATTTCATCCTTTTCTCTCCTTATTCCATGAATTTGATTTCTTTCCTTTCTTTTTAAAATAATGTTGGCTAGTGGTTTATCAATTTTATTTATTCTTTCAAAGAACCAACTCTGATCCACTTATTTTTTATAGTGTTTTCTTTGTCTCGATTGCATTAATTTTTGCACTGAGCTTTATAATCTTCTCCCTTCTTTGGGCTTTTGGCTTGACTTACTCTTTTTCTAAAAGTTTGAGGTGCAGCATTAGGCTATTTATTTGCTATCTTTCTGTTTTCTTTATATGTGAGTTCATTGCTATAAATTTCCCTCTGAGGACTGCTTTCATTGTATCCCACAGATTCTAGTAGATTGTATTTGCATTTTCATTTGTTTGTAGGTATTTTTAAATTTTTTGTGTAACCCATTGGTTGTTCAGGAGGTTGTTGTCTAATTTCCAAGTGTTTATGGAGTTTTTGGAGATCCCTTTGTCATTAATTTCCAACTTATTTGCACTGTGTTCAGATAATATGAATGGGATAATTTCAATTCTTTTGCATTTAGGTAAGTATGTTCTATGGGCTAGAATGTGATCTACTTTAGAGAAAGACACATGTGCAGCTGAGAAAAATGTGTATTTTGATGTTGTGGGGTAGAATACTCTGTACACATCTACTAAATCCATTTGTTCTCACATTTGATTCAGGTCTGTTACATCTTTGCTGAGTTTTTGTCCAGTTGACCTGTCTCTTTGCATCAAAGTGGTGTTTTGGTCCCCTATTACAATACTGTTATTAATTATTTGTTTTTTTATGTCTGTTAAGATTTGATTTACAATGTTTGGTTCTCTAGTATTTGGTGCATATATGTTTAGGATTGTCAACTCTTCCTCTTGCAGCTTTCCCCTAACTAGTATGCAGTGGCCTTCTTTGTCTATTTTGATTGTTTTTGGTTTGAAGTTTACATTGTCTGCAAACATAATAGCTACCCCTGCTTTTTCTGGGAACTTGTTGCATGAAGAATTGTTTTCCATCCTTTAACTTTCAGTCTGTGGATTTCCTTTTGAGTAAAGTGTGTTTCCTGTATACAACATATTGTGGAGTTTGGTTTCTTAATCCACTCTGCCAGTTTAGTTCTTTTGACTGCTGAATTGAGGCCATTTACATTAATGATTATAACTGTTATATGTTGGCTTATTCTTGTCATGCTATTTACTTGTTGTTGCTTTCCTGCTTTTGCTTTCTGTTTAATTGCTTGTTCTGCTTGAGGATTCCTTTCTGTTGTGGTTCTTGAGATTGTGTTCTCTCTTTTCTCTGTCTAGAATATCTTTTAGTACTTTCTGTAATGTTGATTTGGCACTCATGAAGTTCTTCAGTTGTTCTTTGTAGTGGAAATACTTTATTT
>PVLD010036809.1:0-10703 GCA_004027595.1 Dinomys branickii
TTGTGTTCCCTGATACATATGTTTTGAAACTGAGCACAGCCCTGCATTTTGAAAGTTGTAACTGCTTCTCTTCAGTATTTCTCAGTAACACTGCTTTGCTTGCCCTGTTGTGTCTCTGTGCGTGAAGTGCGAAAGTGCGGCAACTTTAACAGAAACTGTAGGGAAGCACTGTGGAATTGGATTTAAGTTTCTCACAAGGAGATCCTCTTGGTGAAACACAGAGCACTTGTCCTCACAAGGCCTTTCCGAGGCTTTGGGCACTTGTGCCTGAGGCTGAAATCGAAACGAGTGAGAGAACATGGGTTTTACATGACCAAACTTCCCCAAACACATGCACCCTGGTTGTGTTCCCTGTTACATAGGTCCGGAAACTGAGCACAGCCCTGCATTTTGAAAATGGTAACTGCTTCTCTTCAGTATTTCTCAGGAACACTGTTTTGCTTGCACTGTAACGCCTATGTGCGCGAAGTGTGAAAGTGCGGCAACTTTAACAGAAAGAGTAGGGAAGCACCGGGGAACTGGATTTAAGCTTCTCGCAACGAGAATCTCTTAGGGAAACCCAGAGCAGTTGTATTTACAAGGAATTTTCTAGGGGTTGGGCACTTGTGCCTGAGGCTGAAAGCGAAATGCGTGAGAGAACTTGCCTGTTACATGAGTAAACTTCTCGAAACTCTTGCACACTGGTTTGTGTTGCCTGTTACATAGGTCCGGAAACTGAGCACAGCCCTGCATTTTGAAAATGGTAACTGCTTCTCTTCAGTATATCTCAGGAACACTGCTTTGCTTGCACTGTAACGCCTATGTGCGCAAAGTATGAAAGTGCGGCAACTTTCACAGAAAGAGTAGGGAAGGACCGCGAACTGGATTTAAGCTTCTCCCAACGAGATCCTCTTAGGGAAACACAGAGCACTTGTCTTGACAAGGCCTTTCATACGGGTTGGGCACTATTGCCTGAGGCCGAAAGCGAAACGCATGAGCCAATTCACCTGTTACATGACCAAACTTCCGGAAACACTTGCACACTGGTTGTGTTCCCTGTTACATAGGTGCTGAAACTGAGCACAGCCCTGCCTTTTGAAAGATGTAACTGCATCTCTTCAGTATTTCTCAGTAACACTGCTTTGCTTGCCCTGTAACGCCTATGTGCGCGAAGTGAGAAAGTGCGGCAACATTCACAGAAAGCGTAGGGAAGCACTGTGGAACTGGATTTAAGCTTCTCCCAAGGAAATCCTCTTAGGGAAACACAGAGAACTTGTCTTTAGAAGGCCTTTCATGGGGGTTGGTCACTTGTGCCTAATGGTGAAAGCCATACGCGTGAGAGACGATGCCTGTTACAGTAACAAACTTCCCGAAACACTTGCACACAGGTTGTGTTCCCTGTTACATAGGTGCTGAAAATGAGCACAGCCCTCCATTTTGAAAGTTGTAAGTGATTCTCTTCAGTATTTCTCAGTAACACTGCTTTGCTTGCCCTGAAACGCCTATGTGTGCGAATTGCGAAAGTGCGGCAACTTTCACAGAAAGTGTAGGGAAGCACTGTGGAACTGGAGTTAAGCTTCTCCCAACGGATTCCTCTTAAGGTAACACAGAGCACTTGCCTTTGCAGGGCCTTTCTTAGGGGTTGGGCACTTGTGCCTGAGGCTGAAAGCGAGACGCGTGAGAGAACATGCCTGTTACATCACCAAACTTCACGAAACACTTGCACACTGGTTATGCTCCCTGTTACATAGGTGCTGAAACTGAGCACAGCCGTGCATTTTGAAAGATGTAACTGCTTCTCTTCAGTATTTCTCAGTAACACTGCTTTCCTTGCCCTGTAACGCCTAGGTGTGCGAAGTGCGAAAGTGCGGCATCTTTAACAGAAAGAGTAGGGAATCCTGGGGAACTGGATTTAAGCTTCTCCCAACGAGATCCTCTCAGGGAAACACAGAGCACTTGTCTTGACAAGGCCTTTCATAGGAGTTTTGAACTTGTGCCTGAGGCTGAGAGCGAAACGCGTGAGAGAATATGCTTGTTACATCACCAAACTTCACGAAACACTTGCACACTGGTTGTGTTCCCTGTTACATAGGTTGTGAAACTGAGCACAGCCCTGCATTTTGAAAGATGTAACTGCTTCTCTTCAGTATTTCTCAGTAACACTGCTTTGCTTGCCCTGTAACGCCTAAGTGCGCGAAGTGAGAAAGTGCAGCAAGTTTCACAGAAAGCGTAGGTAAGCACTGTGGAACTGGATTTAAGCTTCTCCCAAGGAAATCTTCTTAGGGAAAGACAGAGCACTTGTCTTTAAAGGGCCTTTCGTAGGGGTTGGGCACTTGTGCCTGAGGCTGAAAGCGAAATGCGTGAGAGAACTTGCCTGTTACATGAGCAAACTTCCCGAAACACTTGCACACTGGTTTGTGTTCCCTATTACATAGGTCCCGAAAGAGAGCACAGCCCTGCATTTAGAAAATTGTAACTGCTTCTCTTCAGTATATCTCAGTAACACTGCTTTGCTTGCCCTGTAATGCCTATGTGTGCGAATTGTGAAAGTGCGGCAACTTTCACAGAAAGTGTAGGGAAGCACTGTGGAACTGGATTTAAGCTTCTCCCAACGGGATCGTCTTAGGGAAACACAGAGCACTTGTCTTGACAAGGCCTTTCATACGGGTTGGGCACAATTGCTTGAGGTTGAAAGCAAAAGGCATGAGCCAATACACCTGTTACATGACCAAACTTTCCGAAACACTTGCACACTGGTTTGTGTTCCCTGTTCCATAGGTTTTGAAACTGAGTACAGCCCTGCATTTTGAAAGTTGTAACTGCTTCTCTTCAGTATTTCTGAGTAACACTGCTTTGCTTGCCCTGTAACGCCTACGTGTGCGAATTATGAAAGTGCGGCAACTTTCACAGAAAGTGTAGGGAAGCACTGTGGACCTGGATTTAAGCTTCTCCCAACGGATTCCTCTTAGGGAAACACAGAGCACTTGTCTTAACACGGCCTTTCGTAGGTGTTGGGCACTTGTGCCTGAGGCTGAAAGCGAAACGTGTGAGAGAACATGCCTGTTACATGACCAAACTTCCCGAAACACTTGCACACTAGTTGTGTTCCCTGTTACATAGGTGCTGAAACTGAGCACAGCCCTGCCATTTGGAAGATGTAACTGCTTCTCTTCAGTATTTCTCAGTAACACTGCTTTGCTTGCCCTGTAACGCCTATGTGCGTGAAGTGAGAAAGTGCAGCAACTTTCACAGAAAGCGTATGGAAGCACCGTGGAACTGGATTTAAGCTTCTCCCAAGGAAATCCTCTTAGGGAAACACAGAGCACTTGTATTTACAAGGCCTTTCGTAGGGGTTGGGCACTTGTGCCTGAGGCTGAAAGCGAAACGCATGAGAGAACTGGCCTGTTACATGAGCAAACTTCCCGAAACACTTGCACACTGGTTTGTGTTCCCTATTGCATAGGTCCTGAAACAGAGCACAGCCCTGCATTTAGAAATTTGGAACTGCTTCTCTTCAGGATTTCTCAGTAACACTGCTTTCCTTGCCCTGTAACGCCGATGTGCGCGAAGTGCGAAAGTGCGGCCACTTTCACATAAAGCCTAGGGAAGCACTGTGGAACTGGATTTAAGCTTCTCCCAACGGGATTGTCTTAGGGATACACAGAGCACTTGTCTTTACAGGGCCTTTCATACGGGTTGGGCACTTGTGCCTGAGGCGGAAAGCGAAACGCGTGAGAGAACATCCCTGTTACATCACCAAACTTCACGGAACACTTGCACACTGGTTGTGTTCCCTGTTACATAGGTGCTGAAACTGAGCACAGCCCTGCATTTGGAAATTTGTAACTGATTCTCTTCAGTATTTCTCAGTAACACTGCTTTGCTTGCCCTGTAACACTTATGTTTGCGAAGAGCGAAAGTGCCACAATATTAAGAGAAACAGTAGGGAATCACTGTGGAACTGCATTTAAGTTTCTCCCAACGAGATCCTCTTAGGGAAACCCAGAGCACTTGCATTTACAAGGCCTTTCATAGGGTTTGGGCACTTGTGCCTGAGGCTGAAAGCGAAACGCGTTAGAGAACTTGCCTGTTACATGAGCAAACTTCCCGAAACACTTGCACACTGGTTTGTGTTCCCTGTTACATAGGTCCTGAAACAGAGCACAGCCCTGCATTTTGAAAGTTGTAACTGCTTCTCTTCAGTATTTCTCAGTAACACTGCTTTGCTTGCCCTGTAACGCCTATGTGTGCGAAAGTGAGAAAGTGCAGCAACTTTCACAAAAAGCGTAGGGAAGCACTGTGGAACTGGACTTAAGCTTCTCCCAAGGAAATCCTCTTAGGGAAACACAGAGAACTTGTCTTTAGAAGGCCTCACATATGGGTTGGTCACTTGTGCCTAATGGTGAAAGCGATACGCGTGAGAGACCATGCATGTTACAGGACCAAACTTCCCGAAACACTTGCACTCAGGTTGTGTACCCTGTTACATAGGTGCTGAAAATGAGCACAGCCCTGCATTTTGAAAGTTGTAACTGCTTCTCTTCAGTATTTCTCAGTAACACTGCTTTGCTTGCCCTGTAACGCCTATGTGTGCGAATTGCGAAAGTGCGGCAACTTTCACAGAAAGTGTAGGGAAGTACTGTGGAACTGGATTTAAGCTTCTCGCAACGTATTCCTCCTAGGGTAACACAGAGCACTTGTCTTAACAAGGCCTTTCATAGGAGTTTTGACCTTGTGCCTGAGGCTGAGAGCGAAACGTATGAGCCAATATGCCTTTTACATGACCAAACTTCCCGAAACACTTGCACACTGGTTTGTGTTCCCTGTTACATATGTTTTGAATCTGAGCACAGCCCTGCATTTTGAAAGTTGTAACTGCTTCTCTTCCGTATTTCTCCGTAACACTGCTTTGCTTGCCCTGTAATGGCTCTGTACGCGAAATGTGAAAGTGCGGCAACTTTAACAGAAACAGTAGGGAAGCACTGGGGAATTGGATTTAAGTTTCTCACAAGGAGATCCTCTTAGTGAAACACAGAGCACTTGTCCTCACAAGGCCTTTCCCAGGCTTTGGGCACTTGTGCCTGAGGCTGAAATCGAACCGAGTGAGAGAACATGGGTTTTAAATGACCAAACTTCCCGAAACACATGCACACTTGTTGTGTTCCCTGTTACATAGGTCCTGAAACTGAGCACAGCCCTGCATTTTGAAAGTGGTAACTGCTTCTCTTCAGTATTTCTCAGGAACACTGCTTTGCTTGCACTGTAACGCCTATGTGCGCGAAGTGCGAAAGTGCGGCAACTTTAACAGAAAGAGTAGGGAAGCACCAGGGAACTGGATTTAAGCTTCTCGCAACGAGATCGTCTTAGGGAAACCCAGAGCAATTGTATTTACAAGGCCTTTGGTAGGGGTTGGGCACTTGTGCCTGAGGCTGAAAGCGAAACGCGTGAGAGAACTTGCCTGTTACATGAGCAAACTTCCAGAAACACTTGCACACTGCTTTGTGTTCCCTGGTACATAAGTCCTGAAACAGAGCACAGCCCTGCATTTAGAAAGTTGTAACTGCTTCTCTACAGTATTTCTCAGTAACACTGCTTTCCTTGCCCTGTAACGCCTAGGTGTGCGAAGTGCGAAAGTGCGGCATCTTTAACAGAAAGAGTAGGGAAGCACTGGGGAACTGGATTTAAGCTTCTCCCATCGAGATCCTCTTAGGGAAACACAGAGCACTTGTCTTGACAAGGCCTTTCATAGGAGTTTTGAACTTGTGCCTGAGGCTGAGAGCGAAACGCATGACCCAATATGCCTTTTACATGACCAAACTTCCCGAAACACTTGCACACTGGTTTGTGTTCCCTGTTACATATGTTTTGAAACTGAGCACAGCCCTGCATTTTGAAAGTTGTAACTGCTTCTCTTCAGTATTTCTCAGTAACACTGCTTTGCTTGCCCTGTAATGGTTCTGTGCGTGAAGTGCGAAAGTGCGGCAACTTTAACAGAAAGAGTAGGGAAGCTCTGTGGAATTGGATTTAAGTTTCTCACAAGGAGATCCTCTTAGTGAAACACAGAGCACTTGTCCTCACAAGGCCTTTCCGAGGCTTTGGGCACTTGTGCCTGAGGCTGAAATCGAAACGAGTGAGAGAAAATGGGTTTTACATGACCAAACTTCCCGAAACACATGCACACTGGTTGTGTTCCCTGTTACATAGGTCCTGAAACTGAGCACAGCCCTTCATTTTGAAAGTGGTAAGTGCTTCTCTTCAGTATTTCTCAGGAACACTGCTTTGCTTGCCCTGTAACGCCTATGTGTGCGAATTGTGAAAGTGCGGCAACTTTCACAGAAAGTGTAGAGAAGCACTGTGGAACTGGATTTAAGCTTCTCCCAACGGATTCCTCTTAGGGTAACAGAGAGCACTTGTCTTTACAGGGCCTTTCTTAGGGGTTGGGATCTTGTGCGTGAGGCTGAAAGCGAAACGCGCGAGAGAACATGCCTGTTACATCACCAAACTTCACGAAACACTTGCACACTGGTTGTGTTCCCTGTTACATAGGTGCTGAAACTGAGCACAGCCCTGGATTTTGAAAGATTTAACTGCTTCTCTTCATTATTTCTCAGTAACACTGCTTTGCTTGCCCTGTAACGCCTATGTGTGCGAAGTGAGAAAGTGCGGCCACTTTCACAGAAAGCGTAGGGAAGCGCTGTGGAACTGGATTTAAGCTTCTCCCATGGAAATCCTCTTAGGGAAACACAGAGCACATGTCTTTACAAGGCCTTTCGTAGGGGTTGGGCACTTGTGCCTGAGGCTGAAAGCGAAACGTGTGAGAAAACATGCCTGTTACATGACCAAACTTCCCGAAACACTTGCACACTGGTTGTGTTCCCTGTTACATAGGTGCCAAAACTGAGCACATCCCTGCCTTTTCAAAGATGTAACTGCATCTCTTCAGTATTTCTCAGTAACACTGCTTTGCTTGCCCTGTAATGCCTATGTGCGCGAAGTGAGAAAGTGCGGCCACTTTCACAGAAAGCGTAGGGAAGCACTGTGGAACTGGATTTAAGCTTCTCCCAAGGAAATCCTCTTAGGGAAACACAGAGAAATTGTCTTTAGAAGGCCTTTCATAGGGGTTGGTCACTTGTGCCTAATGGTGAAAGCGATACGCGTGAGAGACCATGCCAGTTACAGGACCAAACTTCCCGAAACACTTGCACACAGGTTGTGTTCCCTGTTACACAGGTGCTGAAAATGAGCACAGCCCTGCATTTTGAAAGTTGTAACTGCTTCTCTTCAGTATTTCTCAGTAACACTGCTATGCTTGCCCTGTAATGCCTATGTGCGTGAAGTGAGAAAGTGCAGCAACTTTCACAGAAAGCGTAGGGAAGCACTGTGGAACTGGATTTAAGCTTCTCCCAAGGAAATCCTCTTAGGGAAACACAGAGCCCTTGTATTTACAAGGCCTTTCGTAGGGGATGGGCACTTGTGCCTGAGGCTGAAAGCGAAACGCGTGAGAGAACTGGCCTGTTACATGAGCAAACTTCCCGAAACACTTGCACACTGGTTTGTGTTCCCTATTACATAGGTCCTGAAACAGAGCAGAGCCCTGCATTTAGAAATTTGTAACTGCTTCTCTTCAGTATTTCTCAGTAACACTGCTTTCCTTGCCCTGTAACGCCTAGGTGTGCGAAGTGCGAAAGTGCGGCAACTTTCACAGAAAGCGTAGGGAAGCACAGTGGAACTGGATTTAAGTTTCTCCCAACGAGATCCTCTTAGGGAAACCCAGAACACTTGTATTTACAAGGCCTTTCGTAGGGGTTGGGCCCTTGTGCCTGAGGCTGAAATCGAAACGCTTGAGAGAACTTGCCGGTTACATGAGCACACTTCCCGAAACACTTGCACACTGCTTTCTGTTCCCTGTTACATAGGTCCTGAAACGGAGCACAGCCCTGCATTTAGGATGTTGTAACTGCTTCTCTTCAGTATTTCTCAGTAACACTGCCTTCCTTGCCCTGTAACGCCTAGGTGTGCGAAGTGCGAAAGTGCGGCATCTTTAACAGAAAGAGTAGGGAAGCACTAGGGAACTGGATTTAAGCTTCTCCCACCGAGATCCTCTTAGGGAAACACAGAGCACTTGTCTTGACAAGGCCTTTCATAGGAGTTTTGAACTTGTGCCTGAGGCTGAGAGTGAAACGCACGACCCAATATGCCTTTTACATGACCAAACTTCCCGAAACACTTGCACACTGGTTTTTGTTCCCTGTTACATATGTTTTGAAACTGAGCACAGCCCTGCATTTTGAAAGTTGTAACTGCTTCTCTTCAGTATTTCTCAGTAACTCTGCTTTGCTTGCCCTGTAATGGCTCTGTGCGTGAAGTGCGAAAGTGCGGCAACTTTAAGATAAACAGTAGGGAAGCACTGTGGAATTGGATTTAAGTTTCTCACAAGGAGATCCTCTTAGTGAAACACAGAGCACTTGTCCTCACAAGGCCTTTCCGAGGCTTTGGGCACTTGTGCCTGAGGCTGAAATCGAAACGAGTGAGAGAACATGGGTTTTATATGACCAAACTTCCCGAAACACATGCACACTGGTTGTGTTCCCTGTTACATTGGTGCTGAAACTTAGCACAGCCCTGCATTTTGAAAGTTGTAACTGCTTCTCTTCAGTATTTCTCAGTAAGACTGCTTTGCTTGCACTGTAACACCTATGTTCGCTAAGTGGAAAAGTGCCACAACATTAAGAGAAACAGTAGGGAAGCACTGTGGAACTGCATTTAAGTTTCTCCCAATGAGATCCTCTTAGGGAAACCCAGAGCACTTGTATTTACAAGGACTTTCGTATGGGTTGGGCACTTGTGCCTGAGGCGGAAAGCAAAACGCGTGAGAGAACTGGCCTGTTACATGAGCAAACTTCACGAAACACTTGCACACTGGTTTGTGTTCCCTTTTACATAGGTCCTGAAACAGAGCACAGCCCTGCATCTAGAAAGTTGTAACTGCTTCTCTTCAGTATTTCTCAGTAACCCTGCTTTCCTTGCCCTGTAACGCCTATGTGCGCGAAGTGCGAAAGTGCGGCAACTTTAACAGAAAGAGTAGGGAAGCACCGGGGAACTGGATTTAAGCTTCTCACAACGAGATCCTCTTAGGGAAACCCAGAGCACTTGTATTTACAAGGACTTTCGTAGGGGTTGGGCACTTGTGCCTGAGGCTGAAAGCGAAACGCGTGAGAGAACTTGCCTGTTACATGAGCAAACTTCCCGAAACACTTGCACACTGGTTTGTGTTCCCTTTTACATAGGTCCTGAAAGAGACCACAGCCCTGCATTTAGAAAGTTGTAACTGCTTCTCTTACGTATTTCTCAGTAACACTGCTTTCCTTGCCCTGTAACGCCTATGTGCGCCAAGTGCGAAAGTGCGGCAACTTTCACAGAAAGAGTAGGGAAGCAGCGGGGAAGTGGATTTAAGCTTCTCCCAAAGAGATCCTCTTAGGGAAACACAGAGCACTTGTCTTAACAAGGCCTTTCATAGGCGTTGGGCACTATTGCCTGAGGCTGAAAGCGAAACGCATGAGCCAATACACCTGTTACATGACCAATCTTCCCGAAACACTTGCACACTGGTTTGTGTTTCCTGCTCCATAGGTTTTGAAACTGAGCACAGCCCTGCATTTTGAAAGTTGTAACTGCTTCTCTTCAGTATTTCTCAGTAACACTGCTTTGCTTGCCCTGTAACGCCTATGTGAGCGAAGTGAGAAAGTGCGGCAACTTTCACAGAAAGTGTAGGGAAGCACTGTGGAACTGGATTTACGCTTCTCGCAACGGATTCCTCTTAGGGTAACACAGAGCACTTGTCTTTACACGGCCTTTCTTAGGGGTTGGGATCTTGTGCCTGAGGCTGAAAGCGAAACGCGTGAGAGAACATGCCTGTTACATCACCAAACTTCGCGAAACACTTGCACACTGGTTGTGTTCCCTGTTACATAGTGCTGAATCTGAGCACAGCCCTGGATTTTGAAAGATTTAACTGCTTCTCTTCAGTATTTCTCAGTAACACTGCTTTGCTTGCCCTGTAACGCCTATGTGCACGAAGTGAGAAAGTGCTGCAACTTTCACAGAAAGCGTAGGGAAGCACTGTGGAACTGGATTTAAACTTCTCCCAAGGAAATCCTCTTAGGGCAACACAGAGAACTTGTCTTTAGAAGGCCTTTCATAGGGGTTGGTCACTTGTGCCTAATGGTGAAAGCGATATGCGTGAGAGACCATGCCTGTTACAGGACCAAACTTCCCGAAACACTTGCACACAGGTTGTGTTCCCTGTTACATAGGTGCTGAAAATGAGCACAGCCCTGCATTATGAAAGATGTAACTGCTTCTCTTCAGTATTTCTCAGTAACACTGCTTTGCTTGCCCTGTAACACCTATGTGTGCGAATTGCGAAAGTGCGGCAACTTTCACAGAAAGTGTAGGGAAGCACTGTGGAACTGGATTTAAGCTTCTCCCAATGGATTCCTCTTAAGGTAACAGAGAGCACTTGTCTTTACAGGGCCTTTCGTAGGGGTTGGGCACTTGTGCCTGAGGCGGAAAGCGAAACGCGTGAGAGAACATCCCTGTTACATCACCAAACTTCACGAAACACTTGCACACTGGTTGTGTTCCCTGTTACATAGGTGCTGAAACTGAGCACAGCCCTGCATTTGGAAAGTTGTAACTGATTCTATTCAGTATTTCTCAGTAAC
>PVLD010036810.1:0-10703 GCA_004027595.1 Dinomys branickii
ACAACTGTTTTGAGAGTTTGGGTTTGTAGTTCAGGCTGGCCTTGAACTCACTAGGTAGTTCAGACTGGCGTCCAATTCATAGTGATTCTCATTCCCCGGTCTCCCAAGTACTGGACTACAGGTGTGTATCACACAGCATTGCCCATTCTTCCTTACAGCAAATGTTTCAGTTTTCTTGCAGGAAAAGCTTGGGACAAATGAGATACTTTATGGCCTGTCCCTTTGCTAGTGTTCAGCCACCCTGCCTTGTTGTTTGGGTTTCTTAGATGTATAGGCAAGTATGATTTCCCCTGAGAAATCTTTCTTGATCTTCAGATGTGGTGTGGTTCCTTTTATAGGCTGTATTGTTTTAAACAGTGTTTTTTTTTTTCTGTAGACTAGTTTAGCCTCAAACTCATGGCGATAATCCTTCCTCAGCCTCCTGAGTGCGGGGCTACAAGTGTGTTAAATCATGGCTTGGGTGCCACCATCAGCTCTTGTGCATCACTTGCCTCTCCTTGTTGGTGATGCCCACGGCAGCGCTACATTTCCCTGAGCACAGTAATGAACACACTGTCTAGCTCACAGGAAGCTCTCAGTACATTGCACACCTGATTGAGCAAAACAGCAAGTGAAGGAGGCCCTGGGTGTAACTCAGTGGGACTTGTCAGGACCTGGGAAAGGCTGCCTGGCTGTGGGAGCCACAGACCCAGTGCCCCTCTGCTGAAGAGTTTGATTGCGTACATGGAGAACCTAAGTGCACATGCTTTCATTTCAGTTGCTTTTTACATATCACAAAGATACTATCTTGTTTTCCCTGCTGGGCTTTGGACTTTCTTGGGAGCAGCCATCCCTTCCTTCTTTCCCATTTCTCCCTTTTGGAATGGAAATATCTCTCCTATGTCTGTCTCACCACTGTATTAAGTTCAGAGCTGGAGGAGAATTTGCCTCAGCAGAAATCATGTGTTGCTTCCATTCATGAGACCCCTGACTTTTGAGTTTATGCTGGAATGTAAGAAGACTCTTGGTGGCCTTGGGATGTAGTGAATGAATTTTGCCTCTGAGAAGGACAGGAAGTTTGGGCAAGGAGTGGAAAACTATAGTGTGGATGTGCCCCTCAGAGGTCAGTTGTTGGAAACTTAATCCCAATTTTACAATGTGGCGAGGTGGGGTGTTTGAAAGGTGATTAGGTCACGAGAGCTGATTCACGTGATGACCACTCCAGTGAGTTTGCTGTGAATGAGTTTGGAGACCTTCCTGGTGTGCCTGCCTTCCCATCATTCACCTTCTGCCACAGCACAGCACAGGGAAGAAGGCCCGTGCGTGATTCAGGCTTTTGTGACCTTCCACCTCTAGGCTTCAAGTACTATGTAAAAATATCTATTGTCTTTCTAAATTACCACTCTCAGCCATTTTATTATGGAAGCACGAAATGGACAATGATAGATGAGGAGACTCAGCATCAGAAGGTGCTGACTCACAGACGCACTCTTACTGTGAGTGAAGCTGGGTTTAGCAGCTGTAGGTGTGCAGGTCTCTTCTGTCTCCAAAACCCTAAGCCAGTGCCACTTAAGAATCTTGGAATCACTTACAATTTCTGAGAATTTCATGAAAAGTGTTGGCCAAGTATTCACATGTTTTTTCAGAAAATGGTGAGGCTACTCAGGCCCCCTAGAGCTCACTCACGGATCCTCCAATGAGATTGTAGGTATGAACAATCTGCCATTGGATCTCCTTGCATAATGGAGTGGGGGACAAACACATGTTAGTGTCATGATGGAAGCTCTGGGAGGGTGACACTGCTCTTTCACTATTTTCCAGTGAGCTCCGAAGTCCTTTCGGAGGCAGAGTTTCTCTTCTGTAAGATGGCGATAACAAAAATATGTCACTCTATAGTTGCTGTGAGGATTGCATGGAAGTGTTATTTTGATCACTCATTCGTTTGTTCATTAATTGAGTAACAATTTTCTGAACACTTTCATGTGCTGGGAGGACCCTAGGCATTGATAATGTGGCATCTTGCGCACGGCATATGGAGTGACTGTGGTTACAGGCATTCCACAGAGAGAGAGAGAGATACACAAGAAATATACAGATCCAATGGCGTTAGGTAGACAGCAGCTATGATTAAAATAAAGCAACATGATATTTTAGAGAGTAGACAGAGCCATTTTACACGGAAGTATCAGCAAAAGACTCGGTGCTGCCTTGCTTTTCATCAGAGATCCTCACAAACGCAGGTGTCCATTTTCTAAGAGTTTGAGGTGTAGCATTAAGTTATTTATTTGCTCTCTTTCTATTTTCTTTGTATATGAGTTCATTGCTATAAATTTCCCTCTGAGAACTGCTTTCATTGGATCCCACAGATTCCGATAGTTTGTACTTGCGTTTTCATTTATTTGTAGGTATTTTTTAATTTCTTCTTTAACTTCTTGTGTTACCCATTGCTTATTGAGGAGGTTGTTGTCCAATTTCCAAGTGTTTATGTGTTTTTTGGAGTTCTCTTTGTCATTAATTTCCAATTTCATTGCACTGTGGTCCAATAATATGCATGGGATAATTTCAATTCTTTTGCATTGAGGTAGATATGCTCTATGGGCTAGAATGTGGTCTATTTTAGAGAAAGACCCATGTGCAGCTGAGAAAAATGTGTATTCTGATGTTGTGGGGTGGAACACTCTGTATACATCTACTAAGTCCATTTGTTCACAATTTTGGTTCAGGTCTGTTGTTTCTTTGCTGAGTTTCTGTCCAGTTGAGCTGTCTCTGCATCAGAGGGGTGTTTAGGTCCCCTATTACAATAGTCTTATTAGTTATTTGATTTTTCATGTCTGTTAATATTTGACTTGTAAAGTTAGGTGCTCCATTGTTTGGTGCATAAATGTTTAGGATTGTTACCTCTTCTTCTTGCAGCTTTCCCCTAAGTAGTATGTAGTGGCCTTCTTTATCTCTTTTGATTGTTTTTCGTTTGAAGTTTACATTGTCTGCAAACATAATAGCTACCCCTGCTTTTTTCTGGGGACCTGTTGCATGGAGAATTGTTTTCCAACCTTTAACTTTCAACCTGTGGATTTCCTTTTGAGTAAAATGTGTTTCCTGTAAAAAGGATATCATTGGATTGTGTTCCTTAATCCACTCTTCCAATCTTTTCCTTTTCACTTGTGAATTGAGGCCATTTACATGAATAGTTATAATGGTTATATGTTGGCTTATTCTAGTCATGTTATTTACTTGTTGTTTTCCTTGTTTTGCTGACTGTTTACTTACTTGTTCTGTTTAGGGAGTTATTTCTATCATTGTTATTGGGATTGTGGTCTCTTTTTTCTCTGTCTAGAATATCTTGTAGTGCTGTTTGCAATGCTGGTTTGGCACTCATGAAGTTCTTCAGTTGTTCTTTGCCGTGGACATTTTTTTATTTCTCCATTGAATTTGAGGGATAGTTTTGCAGGATACACCAGTCTGGGTTGGAAGTTGTTTTGTCTGAGAATCTGTAATATCTCGTTCCCAGCTCTTCCTGATTTCATGGTTTCCATTGAGAAATCTGCTGTGATTCTGATGGGCTTTCCTTTATAGGTGATCTGTTTCATTTCTCTAGCAGCTTTTAATATTGTGTTCTTTTGCTGGATATCTGGGATCTTGACTATTATATGCCTGTGTGTGTTTTTCTTTGGGTTATGGATCATTCGGGTTCTATATACCTCGATGAACTGAACTTCAGTATCTTTTACCTTGTTTGGGAAATTTTCTGCTATTATTTCAGCAAATATTCTTTTTATATCATTTGTGTGGTTTCCTGCTGTTGAACTGACTCCTATTACTCGAATATTATTTTGTTTTGCCTCATGTTGCAGCTGTTGGATTGATTTTTCTTGGGTCTTTGATGATTTTATGAGATCCTTCCTTTCATGCTCATAAGCTGCCATGCTGTTTTCAAGGTCTGAAATTCTATCTTCGGTTTCATTTAAGCGGTTTTGCAAGCTTTCAATGGAAGTTTTCAAATCCTGGCAATCTCTTTGGACCTGTTTCATTCTTGGTAATTCATTCAAGCCAAACCAAGAGCCCAAAGAAGGGAGGAGATTAGAAAACTCAGGGCAGAAATTAATGCAATAGAGATGAAGAAAACTCTACAAAAAATTAGTGAATCAAAGAGTTGGTTCTTTGAAAGAATAAATAAAATTGATAAACCCCTAGCCAACCTTATCAAAAAAGAAGGGAAAGATCTCAAACTCATGCAATAAGGAATGAAAAGGATGAAGCCACTACAGATCCCACAGAAATCCAAAAGATCATTAATACCTACTTTGAAAATCTTTACTCCCATAGAATAGAAAATACAGAAGAAATGGACAGATTACTAGAAAGGTACAAATTACCAAAATTGAATCAGGAAGACCAAAAATCCTGAACAACCCAATATCAATTAATGAGATCGGAAACGTTATTAAAAACTTACCAACAAAAAAAAGCCCAGGCCCTGATGGATTCACAGGAGAATTCTATAAAACATTCAGAGAAGATCTAATGTCAACAATCCTCAAACTCTTCAATGAAATAAAAAAGGAAGCAACTCTCCCTAACACATTTCTGGAGGCAAGTATAATACTGATACCAAAACCAGAGAGGGACCCAACCAAGAAAGAGAACTACAGGTTAATCTCTCTAATGAACATAGATGCAAAGATACTCAACAAAATACTGGCAAATAGATTACAGCGAATCATAAGGAAAATTATACACCACGACCAGGTAGGATTCATTCCAGGAATGCAGGGATGGTTTAATATTCGCTAATCAATAAATGTAATACGCTATATGAATACAGTCAAAGACAAAAACCACATGATCATCTCAATAGATGCAGAGAAGGCTTTTGATAAAATCCAACAGGGATTCATGTTAAAAAACCTTAGAGAAAATAGTAATAGATGGCCCCTACCTCAATCTGATCAAAGCCATCTATGACAAACCAACAGCCAACATCATACTAAATGGACATAAACTGAAAACTTTCACTTTGAAGTCAGGAACAAGACAAGGATGTCCAGTGTCAGCACTCCTATTCAACATAGTTCTGGAAGCACTAGCCAGAGCAATCAGACAAGAGAGAGAAATAAAAGGAATAAGGATAGGAAAGGAAGAAGTTAAACTACCACTATTTGCAGATGACATACTGTAAATAGAGGACCCCAAAAACTCCACAAGAAACCTCCTGGAATTAATTGACAAATTCAGCAGTGTAGCTGGATACAAAGTCAACATCCAAAAATCAATAGCATTCCTACACATGAGCAACAAATAGACTGAGAGAGAAATTGAGAAAACCATACCTTTTACAATAGCAACCAGGAAATTGAAATACTTAGGAACCAATCTAACAGAGAATGTGAAAGATTTATCCAGTGAGAACTACAGTACTCTGAAAAAGGAGATCAAAGAGGATTTGAATAAATGGAAAAACATATCCTGCTGATGGTTAGGGAGAACTAACATTGTGAAAGTGGCCATACTACCAAAAGTGTTGCACAGATTCAATGCAATTCCCATTAAACTACCGTTAGCATACCTCACAGATCTAGAGAAAATATGGCTCAAATTCATCTGGAACCAGAAGAGACCCAGAATAGCAAAAGCAATCCTGGGCAATAAGGACAAGTCAGGTGGAATCACAATCCTTGACCTGAAATTATACTACAAAGCTACTGTAATAAAATCAACCTGGTACTGGCTCAAAAACAGACCTGAGGATCAATGGAACAGAGTGGAAGATGCAACCATAATGAAAACCCACTCAGCTACCTAATATTTGACAAAGGGGTCAACCAAACCCACTGGAAAAAAGAAGGCCTGTTTAATAAATGGTGCTGGAAAAGCTGGCTTGCCTCTGGCCGAAAAGTGAAAATAGACCCAATCTATCACCATGCACCAAAATCAGGTCAAAAGGATCACAGACCTCAACATTAAAACAGAAACTCTAAATGTATTGGAAGAGAAAGTAGGTAAAAATCTTGATGACATTTAAGTAGGCAGAGAGTTCATGAACAAGAACGAAGCTGCAAGGGAAACACTTCAAAGAATCAATAATTGGGACCTCATCCTACTGAAAAGTTTTGTACTTCTAAAGAAATCACCAGCAAAGTAAAAGGAAAACTCACAAATTGGGAAAAAATCCTAGCTGGCTGTCCCTCAGACAAAGGACTGCTATCTAGAACATACAAAGAATTAAAAAACATGTACCTGTCCAAATTCAAAGACCCAATCCAGAAATGGGCATCTGAGATGAATACATACTTCTCAGATAAAGAAATACAAATGGCAAATAAATATATGAGAAAATGTACCACATCCTTAGTCATTCGAGAAATGCAAATAAAAACAACATCGTGATTTCATCTCACGCCAGTAAGACTGGCCAGTATGAAGAAGTCATCCAATAACAGATGCTGACGAGGCTGTGGAGAAATAGGGACTCTATTGCACTGCTGGTGGGAATGCAGACTGTTGCAACCACTGTGGAGAGCCGTTTGGAGATTTCTCAGCAAACTAGGTCTAGAGGTTCCTTTCAAACCAGCTATTCCCCTTCTGCGTATTTTCCCAGAAGATCTGAAAACATCATATCACTCTGATATATGTGCACCCATGTTTATAGCAGCGCAATTTGTGATAGCTAAAATGTGGAAGCAACCCAAGTGTCCATCCCCAGAAGACTGGATTAAAAAATTGTGGCATTTTTATATAATGGAATATTATTCATCTATAGAGAAAGATAGTTTTGGGGACTTTGTAGGCAAATGGTCAAAATTGGAGTCCATACTCATAAGTGAAATAAATCAGCGGTGCATGAGCAGGCAACGTATTGTGTCACTGGTGTAAGAACCTCAGGGTGGGAATACAAACTAAGAGACATGAAGTAAATCTGTTCAAAAGCAAAGAACAGATAGGACGAGTGAAAGGAGAAAAGAAAGAGGCAAAGATGAATGTATATATATATGTATATACATATGTGCAGGAGGGCTAACAGGGTTCTACTATTGTATTATGTCACTTAATGCTAAGGAATAGTTGATGACGGGTTATTTGATCAATCTTGTATGTCTGTATGTGTTATCCTGAGCATACATTTTGAAGATATCTATATGCAAAGCAGCAGCTATTGTTGATTTTCTGTTGCTTTGTCTGTAATTCAATTCTGATCATACTGTGATTATACTACTTTGTGCCTCTTTGTTAATGCTTTCCGTTTCTTTTTTTCTTTCTTTCTGTTGTTGAGATGATTAATTGTTTGACCAATTTTGCATGTCTGTATCTGTGTTCATCAATATACACTTCGAAGATAACAATAGGTAACGCAACAACCATTGTTGAGTCCCTCTCACCTTGTCTGTAAATCAGTTTTGATTGTACTACTTCTTATGCTACTTTGTGTCTGTTTGTTAATATGTCTTTGTTGTTTTACTTAAAAAAATAAACAAATGCAGGTGTCCTGCACAGTTAGAACACGTGTTGCTGAAGGACCAGAACAGGAAGAAGCCCAGGGAGCAGCACTGGGCTGATCAAAGTGAACCATGAGGCAGGAGGGGCAGAAACCAGAGAAGTGACAGGCCCAGGTTACGCAGGGCTGCGTGGACCATGGGGGAGATTTTGACCTCATTTTCTGTGACAGGGGAGCATCAAAGGGCACGAAGAGGGCTGGGATACTGAGTCATTTACATTTTCATAGGAGTGCTCTGACTAGGAGGGTGAAGGAATTACTTTAAGGGTGCAGGATGGAAGCAGGGAAACCAGTGAGAGGGCTTTGTAGAGAGCAATGCAATACATTCTAATGGTGGATTTAGCCATTTTTATGATTTTTAGCCAAGCTCTTTGGAAGATGGACATCACCCCCATAATAGACAGCTCAAGGGACACAGTCATGTCATTCACATGCAGATGATGGTACAGTGGGGTGGCTGATTTTAAGAGATCCTTCCTTTCACGATTGCTAGCTGCCATGTTGTCTTCAAGATCTTAAACTCTATCTTTGCCTTCATTCAAGCGGTTTTTCAAGCTTTCAATGGAAGTTTTGATTTTCAGGAAATTTCTTTGAGTGTGTTTCATGCGTTCTAATTCATTTTTATATTGCTCATGTAACATTTCCATCTGTTGCCTATCTTCATTTATTTTTTTATCTATTTCTTGTCTAGATGTGTGGAGCATTTCTTTCACTATTATTTTCATCTCATTTTTTGTTTGAGAGATCATGTCTGATCTGATCTCTTCTGTGGCCTGATGGAGTTGTTTCTTTACTTCTCTTGCAATCATTTCAGGAATTCCAGGTGTGTGTTTACCAAGTTCTCCTATGTCAATGCCTGGACTTGTTCTGCGTGGAGTGGTGTTCTGAGGTTGCATTTTATCTCTTCACTTTGTCATGTTTGATGCTGGAGGGAGAACATTCAGTCTCTCTCTTCTCTGGCAGTTTATCAAAGGTCCCTAGTGACCCTAGTTTTCCTGATCATCAGGCCTGCCCCTCAGTGTGGGGTATTTCAATGCATGGTGAAGTGTACTTTGTTCTCCCAGGTGTCAAATGCAAACTGTTATGTCAGTTGATTGCAGATGGTCTGATCCAGTGACTCCTCGCAGTTCAGGGCACATGTATGACCCAGAATGTGGTTGCACTGGTGGCACAATCCAAGACCAGTGGTCTCATGTCCCCAGGCAGTTCAGGATACAGGCAAAAGCCAGACATGAACTGCAGGGTCAACAGTTTGTGGACCACCTGATTCTGTGTGTCCAGTCAGTTCAGGAAGTGCATAGCATCCTAATGCGTGCCACACCAACGGCAATCACAGACTGCCTGTGTGTGTGACCTCCAGGAGGTTAGGGCACGAGTGAAGCCCAGGCTCAAACCACAAGGCCAGCATCTCATAGAGCACTCGGTCACGTACCACACTCAGTGCTGGGCATGTGCGGTGACAGCCCACACAGGAACCCTAGTGAGAGCAGTTTGCAGTCCTTCTGAGTGAGGATCTCCTGTCTGAACCAGGTACATAGAGGTTGGATACTCAGACGGTAATGGTGGCAGGGTCGTGGGTTGCCTTCTCTGATCCCAGGAAGTAGATGGTAAATACTGGTTCTCTCAGCAGCATTCAGCTTGGATCTGTACTGTCAGTGGTTTGCAGCCTGCCTGATTCTGCTTTTCCAGTCAGTTCAGGCCATGCACAGGAGACAGTTGTGGGCTGCACCAACAGCAATCACAGCCTGCCTCTGTCTGTGACCTCCAGGAAGTCAGTGTGCAAGTTAAGCCCAGACCCAAACTGTGGTGTCAGCATCTCGTGGAGCACCCGCTCCAGGAACTCACTCAGCACTGGGTGCGCACAAGGAGGTTTCATACATGAACCCTGGAGACAGCAGTTCACACCCTTATGACTGAGGATCTCCTGTCTGCAATAGGTGCATGGAGGGCTGAGACTCCGTCTGTTTTTTTTAATTTTATTTTTATTATTTTTATTGTTTTTTATTTTTTGACTCAGTCTGTTAATATGAATTTTATCTTGATTATCAGTTATAGCTCTAGATGGGTCTTTTTAATTGTTGATACCATTCCATCACATGAGTCTTTCGCTATTGCATATACTGACGATCACTTTACAAAGAAGGCTTATATGAATATGCTGGTTGGCATTTTTGGTGAGCAAGTGTTTGGTGGTGAAGTTGCTGATTATGGATATGTTTAGCTTCAGTAAATTCAGCTGGATTTCTAGATCTATGGATTCTTCATTTTTAGATACACTCTGCTTTGGACTGAAAAACAATTGTGCTTGTATTCAGCATATACAGGCAATTTTCTTGCCATTAATCTATAAAACCTACAGTGCAACAACTTTTTACATAGTATTCCCACTGCATTAGAATAAAAGCCATCTATAGATGATTTGATATGTACAGCAGATGAATATAGGTTGTGTGCAAATAGTATCAATGATTTTCACATCCAAGGGACCCTTGAGATCAAATCCCCATAGATGCTGAAGGGTGATTATCCTATGTGCCATTTCCCAAAGGGCTGTACAGATAGGACTTCCAAATTTCATGATCAGGGCTAGAGAGCCATTGTTCTCCCTTCCCGTATATCAGGAAGGTGAGTCAGAGTTGTTCTCCCCAGAATTGGGGATCAGAATACAGAAGTTAGGGTACAAGGGTTCTTTGGGTTGACATACCAGGGATATCAGCCCTGGCTCAAAGTTATGAGTGAAGAGGAGATTAGCAATATTTAACTATCTGTAGTGCTTAGGACCTGCCACTCTGAGCAGCGCCTCACTGGGTCATGGCTTAATGCTTTAAACTATAGATACTGGGAAGAGAGCAATTCAGCTGAGAGGGATTGATGATTCTGTGGCCAGCACCTAAGTACCAATGTGTATTTAAGCATTTTAATGGTTTAACAACTGGTGCATATACTGACTAATAGCAACCCTGGTGTGGGTATGCTTGACAGTTCCGACGGAGGTATGGAGATGTGTTCACCGTGTACCTGGGGCCAAGGCCTGTAGTCATGCTGTGTGGACCAGAAGCCTTACGGGAGGCCCTGGTGGATCAAGCTGAGGCTTTCTCTGGCCGGGGTACAATTGCTATTGTGGAGCCTGTCTTCCAGGGATATGGTGAGGACCTGAAAGGCCCTGGGATGGGGTGGGCTGGAGGATGGCACTTGGGGAAGTCGAGTGTGAGAAGGGAGGAAAAGAGTGGGGAGG
>PVLD010036811.1:0-10700 GCA_004027595.1 Dinomys branickii
AAATTTGCATGTCTGTATATGGGTCCATACATCTACAATTCGAAGATATCAATGGATAAAGCAACAACTACTGTTGAGACCATATCACCTTGTCTATAGATTAGTTGTGATTGTACTATTTTCTATGATAATGGGTGTCTGTTTGTCAATATGTTTTTGTACTTTTATGTTTCTAAAATAAAAAAAAAAAAAAAAAAAGGTTTTGCTTATCAAAAATTTATCAGGTGGGGATTAGGAGAGTGGGCCTTACCTGTTCACACAAGTGAGAGAGGATTTCTCTTAGGCAATGTAAGAAAAAAGGTATAGACAGGCCTTGAACTCATTATGTAGCCCAGGCTGGCCTTGAATTGTGATCCTCCTGCCTCAGCTTCCTCAGTGCTGGAATTACAGGCATGTACCATCATCCCCCTTAAATAAGGTTACATCACAGACATAGAGGTTATGAGTTGAACATGCCTCTTTTGGGGCACGCTGATCTATCAATATAGACATAAAAGTGTATAAACGAAAATGTTCCTCCCCTTTGCTGTCACAGGTCACCCACTGCTTGAGCTCTGGGCAGCCTGCAGAGGAGATGCAGAGCCTGGACTGGGTCACACACCTCGCATTCCCCCACTTTGCCGCCGTCCATCTGTTGAGCTGCTCTTGAAGCCCCTGCCACCGTGCACTCCAGCAGTCCTTAGCACCTGGACAGCCGCTTCTGGTAGCAATCCCCGTCGCTTAGTACCCCCACCCCAGCCCTTGCAGCAATCGACACTTACACCAAAATACACGACAGTGGCCACATGCCAGTAACGACCTTGGTTATACAAGTTACTTATGCTGGCCGGCTCAAGCTCGGCTACCTGAGTTATTTACACCAAGGTACCAGGAGATGCACGTGTGCAGGCGCGCTGTTGACACAGACCCTGCTGCCTCCCAAGTCCCCCGGCCCTCATGCCACAGCCAAGTCCTGACGTCTTTGCTTTTGCTTTTCTCCACCGGTGGGACTTAGGAATTTGTGTCTTACCAAGAATTCCATGGGATTCTCATTCGATTGACCAATATTCTACAGAAATTTACTGTCTGCCCATTGTTCCTGGATTTAACTAAATGCCACTTGTTTCATGAGTATTGCATTCTCCAACTAATTTCTAAGATCCTTGAGGTAAAAATGGGCTCTCTTCTCTTGTCCCCTTTGCTGTCCCTTATCCACCAATGCCTTACAAAGAGCTAATGAGTGAAAGGAAACATAATAAACACCCATTTCAACTGTCAGATATGGGGACGAAGGGCCCAGGAAGTTCTCTCCTTTGGAACAGGGCACACTCATCCACCTGAGATATCTGTTCCTCCTAACTAGGAATAAACGACATTAGTTTTACAGTCTCCAGGGAGGAGTATTCATTCCTGGAATGAAACTTCTCAGCTTCATAATTTAAGCAATCCAACCCAAAGGAAATTAAAAGTTGCACAAACTATATTCCCCAAAGACTCTGCAACCTTAAATAGGGAACCAGTGAGGAGGCAACGTTTCTTTCTCAGAAGCACACTGCAGAGGTCATATAAATGGAAAGTGCATTCGTTGTCCCTGTGGCAGGATATAACCTTTTGAACTGTTTAAATATAAAAATGTATTTTGTTTGCCTTCTTTTTCTTTACTACATTTAAAGCATAAAGGTAAATATTTCCCCTGGCACACAGGGTGTCCTCACTGTCCTTGAGCAAACTGAAACTAGTTGCTCAGCTGTTAATGACTGGGGTTCTGAGTTTACTCATGTTGGGGACTCAGCAGTGCTTTCTGGGTAGAACCTAATCACAGGGGCATTCTTCACCTCGCATAAATAAATAGGTTTAGATGTGTTCTGTTATCACTGAGCACTAATATTGTACAAGTAAAGTGAATGTGCAAAGTTGCTCCCCACTATGCTGGAAAGGACCATCTGTGCCTTACATATACTGGACCTGACACAGTATTTCAAAAACAGCTACATGCTTCAGAGGGAGGCTTCTCCTGTGTTCTTCTTCTCCAATTAATGTATCTCTAGGTTCTCAAAGCCAATCTGAAAAGGGCACTCTTATAGACTCAATGTTTGTCTACCCAAAACTCTTATGAGAAAAACCTCATCCTGCATGTTATAGTATTTGGAATGGGGCCTATGGGAATTAATTAGGTTTAGGCGCAGTCAGGAAGGCGGACCGTGCTGATAGGGTTTGTGCCCTTATAAGAAGAGAAGGAGAAAGCTTACCCGCATAGCCCTTTCCCTGCCCTGTGAGGACAGAGCCAGAAAACGGGGACAGGCAAACTAGGAGAGATCACACCAGCGACTGGATCAACCAGCACTTTATTATAAGGCTTCATTCCAAAACTGTGGGAAATAAATATCTGCTATTTCAGTCTATGGTATTTGGCTGCCTTCCAATCTATGGTATTTTGTTACAGTAGCACAAGCAGATGGAACAGGTCCCCAATCTGAGCGTCTCTTCCATTACTCTCACTAGAACTCTGAACCCAAATCCTCACTAAAGCTAAGAAACCCTTTTGTTTGCATGTGCTAATGCAAGTGTGAACTGAATTGTATGCATACAGTTCAGTCTCAAGAAACAGGCCCGGCACAACTGGAAAGCAAAGATGCTAGCTCTGAGGAAGACTTGTGCAGTGACGGAAGAGGCATCTCATACAAATGCCATCTTCAGTTTGCCATGAAATTGGGATGGAAGAAAACTAAATATGGCAAAAGCTAAGTTTCTTTAGCCTGGTTGGAATGGTGACGTTTCTTTATTGGAAATAAAGATATCAAAAAAATTTTATTGTGAATTCAGTTTTCACAGACATGAGATTGAAGACATATTTATACCCATGAACCACATGGTTTATAATAAATAGCCTTTGGAGGAATATTCAGATTAAATCTAAGACTCTAGCTGGGTGTGGTGGCACATGCCTATAATCCCAGCACTCAGGAGGCTGAGGCAGGAGGATTGTTGCAAGCTCAAGGCCAGCCTGGGCTACAAAGTGAGTTCTAGGCCAGCCTGAACCGCACAGCAAAGCCCTGTCTCAACAACAACAAAAAAGGATCAATCTAGTACTCTGCAGTAAATATCAACCTAGAAAAAAAGGTAAGGCTTTCTCCTTGGTGGGATTCCTGCAAACCTAGACTCTCTAGAATGTGGTAATATCCTTCTCTGTGGCTAATTTGTAAAACTATCCATTTCCTTTGTAGTTGGGAGTTTTCAACCTATGATCGGTTGCCAAGGTGCAAAAGTCATTCCTACAGGACATAAAAATAGCAAAGGGCTTTTGTCATGCACAGGGTTAGGCTACTGTGTACAACACTCGAAAATCTACATGAAGTCTTTTTCCTTCTCTTCTGTGTAATTAGGGAAAACAGGACCTGACCTCCCAGCATGGGGCTCCACCTACTGCGGCTGCGCTACCTCGAGCCTTTGCACTAAGGCCTCTGGTAACCTGAAGCATAGCGCAGAGCACTGCCGAGTTTCCAAAGGCCAACTGTCTACTAGGAAATCAGTCTGTCCGAATATATGACTCCACGGTGCTGGCATACAGCAACAGCATAGTGTCTGCAGTAATTTTCAGGAGCACTTTCAGAGAAAAGACTTAGCCTTTGGTGAGGGGCACAGAAATAAATTTCTTCTAACATCTTATTTGTCAATTTTCTCCTATAAATCATCTGTGCTGATGACATGAGGTGTGATGTACATATAAAATACTAAAGTAAGCAGGATCTCACTCAACACTAATATAACGTTCTCTGTCCTCCTTCATCCCTGGAGCAGCACAGTTTGCTACCATTCCACAACAGCAAGTGTGGCTGGGAAAACGCGCACACACACACACACACACACACACACACACACACACACACAAGCAGAATGCTCTCCAGGTTCTTTTCCTCAGAAGCCCACCAACCCGATTGTGACTACAGGTCATCTGAATTTGAACTATCAGAAGCAGGAGTCTACTCAACACTGAAGAATTGCTGTTGTCATGAAAAATAAACTATCTTGTGGATTTTGTTTTCGCGTTTTGCTGAGGGGACACTGGTCAGAGGTGTGTATGAGATGGATGCGCAGAGATAAAAGACTTGTTAGGCTCCTAGAATACGTGGTTAGAGATTAAAAGACGGCCTAAAGACCAGAGAGTCCAAGGAGGATCAAAACACAGCCTGAAGGAATGAGTGCTCCGTCCCCCCACACTCCTACTTGCTGCTCAGATTGACCCTAAGGTCAGTCAAGCAACACGCCACCCTGCCCTTCCCGCCCTCCCCTCCTGCCCTCCCGTCCCTACAGGAATTCCTGCACAGACGTCCTTGCTCTGTCCTTTACCCTCGCTTTCTGGCTCCATCAATGAAAAGCCTCAGTTTGGGGCTGTCCCACCTGCTGAGGGTCTGGGTTAGGGCACTCCCTCTCCGCCCTCTTAGCGGCTGAGCCACACACGGGCTCCAAGGAGGCTGTCATCCTTTGTGCCATGCCACAGTCGTGAGCTGCAGAATCGAGGACTGAACCCAGGGCACTAAGCACGCTAGGTAAGTGCCCTGTCACTGAGCTGCACTCCTAGCCCCATTTTGTGTCGCTTGGACATTTTTACAAAAAGTAAATTTGATCAAAATAGCTGACAGAAACAAGATCCCATCAGAGCCATTAAAGTCCTCATAAAATTTACATTTCCCTACTTTTCAGAATAAGGAGAACGCCTTGAAGTCACTCTAATATTAGGACTTACAGCAAGTAACAAAAAGTGTAAAACATGAATCCTTACCTCAATCAAAAGGGAACTGATGAAAAAGGGTGGAGTTTGCGTGTATAACAGTGAATATTAGGAGCCATGAAGAGGACCCAGGACAAGCAAGATGAAGGCACGAGTGAAGATGCTTACGACCTCATTCCCAGCCGTCGTGAGCTTAGAGCGTGGTGAATGCATAGCACACTGATCCTGGAGAATCACACAGTCCTGATTCAGATGCCAGCTCCGAGCTAAGTGACCTCTGCCAAGGTGCACTAACCTAAATGTGTAACTCCAGCTACAAGAAAGAGAGTAAATAAAATACATCTCAGGACATTGTTATGATGACTTAATGAGAAGGCCTACAGGCACCTAACGAAGTTCCTGGCACTTAGCAAATACATAATACATTTCAGCTACTTTTATGTAATTTCTAAAATTCCCTCTAAAACTCATCACATACAAAATCCAAACTAAAAGAAAAGCTGCATTTTCATTTCGTCCTGGTAAGAAGAATGGATTTGAATGTAGAGCCACGTTTACACAAGGGACTACTAAACCACCTCTTGGCACGGCCTGAGGTGATCAGCCGCACTGCTGCTGTAAGGATCCAGAAAAATTGTATTTGTAACAATTCAATAGGAAAGAAAACCGTAATATTTTTATTTTCAACAATAATGAAGCTCTCTAATGCTATTTGCAGTAAGTAATTCTACAACAGACCAAATACCATGAATTATAAAATGGGAAACAGTGAATACTTATTACGGCCATCATCCTGGTTACATAAGGTTATATAATAAATTCCAAGTGGATTAAAACAACAGCAATGTTTATTTTGCTCATGAACATGCAATCTGGACAAGGACTAAAGAAGACAGTTTATTTCTGCTCCATGCAGGTGCCAGCTGGGCCAAAGGCTGGGGCTGAGAAACCATCTGAAAGCTTTCTCACTCACGTACCTGTCCTGTCTGCTAAACCTGGAAACCTCAAACAGCTAGGCACTGGAACAGCAGGTGCTCCTGAGGCATCCTATCCCCATCCTGCAGCGCAGTGTTTCCATGTGATCTCTTCAACATAGTGGTGGATTCAGAGCACCTGGACTCAGGGTTCTACTATTAGTCAGCTTTCCATTGCCGTAACAAATACATGAGGTAAGCCAACTTAAAAGGAGAAAAAGTTTGTTTCTGCTCAGTTTTAGAGGCTTCAGTGCATGGCTGATTGGCTCATTTAGACCCACTGCAAGCCAGAACATCACGGTGGGAACGAGCAGAAGAGAAAACAGTTCATACCACGAACTGAGGAAGGATCTGGGAGCCCCCACATCCCCTTCCTGGGCACAGCCCCAGTGACCTAACTTTCTCTCTCTAAGTCCCACTTCTTATCGCTTTCCAATAGCTCCACAGGCTGCCAACAGAACTTTCAGCCTTTGGGGGACACATACAAAAACCACAGCGTATCGTGGAGGAAGGAAGGCAGGCCAGGAAAAGCCGCATTGCCTTCTATGGCTTACCCTAGGAACTCTGCATTTTCAGTTCTACCACATGTCATTGATCTGCTCAGATTTAAGGAGTGAGAACACAAACTCCCACCTCTCCGTGGAGGAGTGTGAAATCACACTGCAAGAAGAGCCTATAGAATAGATAGGAAACCTATGGGTCTGACCGTTTTGGAAAATATCATCTGCCACAGTTATCAGTTTTCACACAATGTATCCATCAGGGTGCTTGGTTACATGCCACAGAAACCAGTTCTGGCTGACTACACGGGGAAAAAAGATTATCTGAAGAATACTGAAAACTCTAGGACTCAAAGGAAAAGCTGGAAGCCTGACCTGGAAATGAGCCAGATCTGAGAGCTGCTGAAGGGAGGCTGGGAAATAAAGAGACTCAGCCACAAACAAGTACGATTAATTTACCGTTCTCATCACCACGGCTGTGACGGTGCACTGATGTTCCTAGACCCTCAGTGCCACCTGTGCTAACAAGAATAAACTACTTCTGTACCATGATTCACTTCCTCAAGAGTCAAGGCTCCAAGGGTTGATTCGGGTTGGCCTCACCCGTAGCAGGTCGTAGGCCTCGCTCCCAGGCCCAGACGTGACCCTTCTGGACAAGGCCTCCTGCCTCCCACAAAGGCTCACATCGCAAAGACCTCATCCCACCAAAGAACACAGGTTCAGAAAACTAAAGCCAAGTAAATATTTGATAGATAGAAAACTAATAGCCTTCTATAATTTTGGGGTTTTTTGGTGCTGGGAATCAAACTCAGGACCTGGTACTTGCCAGGCAGGCACTTGTGCCACTGAGCTATATCCCCAACACCTGGCCTTCTATAATTTTGATATGAAAGATCATATCATTTTCTGTCAGTAGAGGATAATAATATAAATTGGTTAATAATCAGGTTTCAACCTGGAGTAAATGCCAAATCCTCAGTGTAAGATGTAAGTTCATTTTCACATAGTGTTTTTTATTAAGTTAACTAAATCATCATTCTACTGGAGCAATGTTCAATTTTAACACTATGGATATCCCACCAAGAACATTCATGGAAAATAGGGAGCATATACCTAGTGCAGGAACAATATCCGAACATCCACCTCCAGGTATTTTGAATTCAGAATAAAATTTTCCATGAAATGATTAATTCACCAGTTTCATCACAAAAATCTAAGTTAGTGTAAATATGTATTATGCAGCTAACTCTAGCCAATAATACTGTTACAGAATAAAGGTAGTATTTATAGCACAGTTTTGAAGGAGAGGGATGCCCACATGCTCACTAGGACCTAGAACATCCTTTCCTTGGTGTTGGTAACAGAAAAACTCTCCTTGCCTTGGCTTTTCCTGGGGCAGGAAGAGAAGTACCCTGTAGTAGCGGGAGGAAAAGGACCATATAAAAGATAACTGCTTATACAGAAAGGAATTCCCCACTATTTTAAGTCACTTTAGATATTACATCTTATGATAAGGAACTCATCTGAGCACTTCCATAAACTTTTGAATGCAAATGTTGACACATAAGTGACTAACTATATAAATTCCAAATGTGTAAAACAAGTGGTATATTTGTGGGTTTTGGTTTTTGGTTTTTTACATTTTATACCTTTTGGTGTTTTGTTACATTTTAGGCACAAATTCAGATTCTGGGCTGTATCCTATACGTAAATATAAAACAATGGATAAAATGTTACTTTCCCGGGGGCAGAGACTTTGTGAGGTATCTGGCTCCCTGCTGTACGCCCAGATTCTGATAGGAAGCATATGGCTAGAGCTCAGTAGGTACTAGGTATTGCTGTTGTGGTCGGATTTTTTTCTTTCTTTTTGTGGCACTGGGTATCAAATTCAGGACCTTGTGCTTACCAGGCAGGCGCTTATGCCAAAAAGCTACATCCCTAGCCCCCTACCGTCAGATTTTTAGAGGGAGAGAACATGGAGAGAATAAGAAAATAGCAAGAAGAAAAAGTATGGACTATTACAGAAAAGATATTTAGACTAATGATATGCAAAGATCGTTCATTTTTTTTGAATGGCTAGGTGTTGTAAATATCCTCCTAAATTCTATTCAAAAATTTAGATAATTCATCTGTTTGCCCCCAAAACTGGGAGCAAACAGCCTCCATACACTTTTTAAACCACTGAGAGATGCTAGCTGTTAGCTTCAATGCACAGTAGAAGTGCATATCACCTTTCAACACAGCAGGACTGTCTCACTTTGGGCAAAGACGTGCTTCTCTGGAGAAGGTTGTAGTATGATGAAAAAGGTCTGTGCTGCATAAATACAGCTTTGGTGTTCAGGAACTACTGCAAAAATAAACAATGGGTAAATGATGCTTTAATTAAAATAGAAAAGTGGACATTTTCTGCATGATGAAAATGTTCCAGTCATGCTATCTGAATATACAATATGAACCACAGTAAAAATGATACTTTAACAAGATTTTTTTCAAGATTTTACCAAAAAGAGGAGGAGACAAGGAAACAAGTATATAAGAGCTCCAGAGGATGTAGGATTGGAAATAACCTTAAGAAAAAAATATATATATATATACACACACGATAGCTAAGATAATTGTACTACTAATTCTATTAGTTCATTGAAAAGAACAGTTAGTGTTTATATTGTTTCATCAATGTTACCTGCCTGTATCTGGTAATCTGAGCAGCTACTTTTAAGATAACAATATGCAATATAACAACCATTATTAATTTCCTATAATCTTGTTTTGAAATTCTGTATTGTTTTTATTAGGTTTTTTATCTTACTTTTTATTCTCTTTAAAGTAAAAAAGGAAATAATCTTGAGACAAACTTAACTGTGTCAGTTTAAAAGCTATGCACAGAAGAGTCAACATTCTACAACCTAATCATTCTAAAGGGGTAAAAATACTGGTATATTTAGTCTTTCTTAGATGGTTGACATCTTTAGTTATTAGGAAATAGTTTTAACAGTAGGCATTGAAAATGAAGCCTTGACATAGTGAAATGAGAAAAAAAATTTCTAAGCATCGCAGAATAAAACACTGGATTTCAAGCCAATTACTTTGAAGTTTCCTATTTAAATTTCCACCTTGGATCCAAAGGGTCACATTACTTAATTTCTGAGAAATTATAAAGGTGTGCTCAATAGGTGAATGGACAGGCCCCACTTCTCTACCAAGATGTAAAAGTAATGGTCTTTACCACAGCCACCTCATTCTTTTTTTATTGGGATTTGTCAAGAGCTAAAACTACTTTAAATATTACAGAAGAGAAATTTCAGTAATTCTCTATTAATTACTCTGTTTAAATATTACAGTAGAGAAATTTCAATAATTGTCTATTAATTACTCTTTTTTTATAGACTGTGTAAAGCCCTGTCTTGAGTACCTCAGTAAGTGTAATTTCTAGATTCAGAACAACCAATTACAATGTCAAGACTTTCGATTCAATGACTTTGAAGCCACCACTGCCTACCAAAGCAAAGTGATGAAGGACTATTGCATCTCACTGTTCACCATGGAGATATAGCAATGTTGCTGTGAGTGTCCACTACACTTCCCACCACCTTGTCTGTCATGTGGGTCTAAAACTATTATGACAAAAGAAATACAAAAGATCATTAATACCTACTTTGAAAATCTGTATTCCCATAGGATAGAAGATACAGAAGAAATGGACAAATTCCTAGAAAGGTACAAATTGCCAAAATTGAATCAGGAAGACGTAAAAATCCTGAACAACCCAATATCAATTAATGAGATTGAAAATGTCATTAAAAACTTACCAACAAAGAAAAGCCCAGGCCCTGATGGATTCACAGCAGAATTCTATAAAACATTTAGACAAGATCTAATGCCAACACTCCTCAAACTCTTCAATGAAATCGAAAAGGAAGCAACTCTCCCCAACACATTTCTGGAGGCAAGTATTATACTGGTACCAAAACCAGAGAGAGACCCAACCAAGAAAGAGAACTACAGGCCAATCTCACTAAGGAACACAGATGCAAAGATACTCAACAAAATACTGGCAAATAGATTACAGCGAATCATAAGGAAAATTATACACCACGACCAGGTAGGATTCATTCCAGGAATGCAGGGATGGTTCAATATTCACAAATCAATTAATGTAATACATTATATTAATACAGTCAAAGAAAAAACCACATGATCATCTCAATAGATGCAAAGAAGGCTTTCGATAAAGTCCAACATACATTCATGTTAAAAACCTTAGAAAAAATAGGAATAGATGGCCTCTACCTCAATCTGATCAAAGCCATCTACAACAAACCAACAGCCAACATCATACTAAATGGACATGAACTGAAAACTTTCACTTTAAAGTCAGGAACAAGACAAGGATGTCCATTGTCACCACTCCTATTCAACATAGTTCTGGAAGCACTAGCCAGAGCAATCAGACAAGAGAGAGAAATAAAAGGAATAAGGATAGGAAAGGAAGAAGTCAAACTATCACTATTTGCAGAC
>PVLD010036812.1:0-10702 GCA_004027595.1 Dinomys branickii
CTTTGTCTGAGAAGTGTGTATTCATCTCAGATGCCCATTTCTGGATTGAGTCTTTGAATTTGGACTGGTTTTGAATTCTTTGTATGTTCTAGAAAGAAGACCTTTGTCTGAAGGACGGCCAGCTAGGATTTTTTCCCAACTTGTGGGTTTTCTTTTTACTTTGCTGGTGATTTCTTTAGATGTACAAAAACTTTTCAGTCGGATGGGGTCCCAATTATTGATTCTTTGAAGTGTTTCCCTTGCAGTTTCATTTTTGTTCATGAACTCTCTGCCTACTCCTATGTCTTCAATATTTTTACCTACTTTCTCTTCCAATAGATTTAGAGTTTCTGTTTTAATATTGAGGTCTGTGATCCATTTTGACCTGAGTTTGGTGCACGGTGATAGACTGGGGTCTATTTTCAGTTTTCGGCAAGAGGCAAGCCAGTTTTTCCAGCACCATTTATTAAACAGACCTTCTTTTTTCCAGTGAGTTCGGTTGACCCCCTCGTCAAATATTAGGTAGCTGAGTGAGTTTTTCGTTGTGGTTGCATCTTCCAGTCAGTTCCATTGATCCTCAGGTCTGTGTTTTAGCCAGTACCAGGTTGATCTTATTACAGTAGCTTTGTAGTATAATTTCAGGTCAGAGATTGTGATTCCACCTGACTTGTCCTTATTGCCCAAGACTGCTTTTGCTGTTGTGGGTCTTTTCTGGTTCCAGATGAATTTGAGGCATATTTTCTCTAGATCTGTGAGGTATACTAACGGTAGATTAATGGGAATTGCATTGAATCTGTACAACAGTTTTGGTAGTATGGCCATTTGTACAATATTAGTTCTTCCTAACCACGAGCAGGGTATGTTCTTCCATTTATTGAAATCCTCTTCAATCTCCTTTTTCAGAGTAATGTAGTTTTCACTGAATACATCTTTCACATTCTTTGTTAGATTGATTGCTAAGTACTTCAATTTCTTGGTTGCTATTGTAAAAGGTATGGTTTCCTCAATTTCTCTCTCATTCTGTTTGTTGTTCGTGTATAGGAATGCTATTGATTTTTGGGTGTTGACTTTGTATCCAGCTACGCTGCTGAATTTGTCGATCAATTCCAGGAGTTTTCTTGTGGAGCTTTTGGGGTCCTCCATGTATAGTATCATGTCATCTGCAAATAGTGATAGTTTAACTTCTTCCTTTCCTATCCTTATTCCTTTTATTTTTCTCTCTTGTCTGATTGCTCTGGCTAGTGCTTCCAGAACTATGTTGAATAGGAGTGGTGACAATGGACATCCTTGTCTTGTTCCTGACTTTAAAGTGAAAGTTTTCAGTTTATGTCCATTTAATATAATGTTGGCTGTTGGTTTGTCATAGATGGCTTTGATCAGATTGAGGTAGAGGCCATCTATTCCTATTTTTTCTAAGGTTTTTAACATGAACGCATGTTGGACATTATCGAAAGCCTTTTCTGCATCTATTGAGATGATCATGTGGTTATTGTCTTTGACTGTATTAATATGATATATTACATTTATTGATTTGCAAATATTGAAACATCCCTGCATTCCTGGAATGAATCCTAGCTGGTCATGGTGTATAATTTTCCTTATGATTCGCTGTAATCTATTTGCCAGTGTTTTGTTGAGTATCTTTGCATCTATGTTCATTAGAGAGATTGGCCTATAGTTTTCTTTCTTGGTTGGGTCCCTCCCTGGTTTTGGTATCAGTATGATACTTGCCTCCAGAAATGTGTTAGGGAAAGTTGCTTCCTTTTCGATTTCATTAAAGAGTTTGAAGATTGTTGGCATTAAATCTTCTCTGAATGTTTTATAGAATTCTGCTGTGAATCCATCAGGGCCTGAGGTTTTCTTTGTTGGTAAGTTTTTAATGATGTTTTCAATCTCATTAATTGATATTGGGTTGTTCAGGCTTTTTACGACTTCCTGATTCAATTTTGGTAATTTGTACCTCTCTAGGAATCTGTCCATTTCTTCTGTATTTTCTATCCTATGGGAGTAAAGATTTTCAAAGTAGGTATTAATGATCTTTTGGATTTCTGTGGGATCTGTAGTGACTTCATCCTTTTCATTCCTTATTGCATGAATTTGAGTTCTTTCCCTACTTTTTTTGATAAGGTTGGCTAGGGGTTTATCAATTTTATTTATTCTTTCAAAGAACCAACTCTTTGATTCACTAATTTTTTGTAGAGTTTTCTTCATCTCAAATGCATTAATTTCTGCCCTGAGTTTTATAATCTCCTCCCTTCTTTGGCTCTTGGTTTGGCTTGTTGCTCTTTTTCTAAGAGTTTGAGGTGTAACATTAAGTTATTTATTTGCTCTCTTTCTGCTTTCTTTGTATATGAGTTAATTGCTATGAATTTCCCTCTGAGGACTGCTTTCATCGCATCCCACAGATTCCGATAGGTTGTACTTGCATTTTCATTTATTTGTAGGTACTTTTTAATTTCTTCTTTAACTTCTTGTGTGACCCATTGGTTATTCAGGAGGTTGTTGTCTAATTTCCAAGTGTTTATGTGGTTTTTGGAGTTCTCTTTGTCATTAATTTCCAATTTCATTGCACTGTGTTCTGATAATATGCATGGGATAATTTCCATTCTTTTGCATTTAGGTGGATATGCTCTATGGGCTGGAATGTGGTCTATTTTAGGGAAAGACCCATGTGGAGCTGAGAAAAATGTGTATTCTGATGTTGTGGGGTAGAACACTCTGTATACATCTACTAATTCCATTTGTTCACACTTTTGGTTCAGGTCTGTTATTTCTTTTCTGAGTTTCTGTCCAGTTGACCTGTCTCTTTGCTTCTGAGGGGTGTTTAGGTCCCCTATTACAATTGTGTTATTAGTTATTTGATTTTTCACGTCTGTTGAGATTTGACTTGTAAAGTTAGGTGCTCCATGGTTTGGTGCATAAATGTTTAGGATTGTTACCTCTTCCTCTTGCAGCTTTCCCCTAACTAGTATGTAATGACCTTCTTTATCTCTTTTGATTGTTTTTGGTTTGAAGTTTACATTGTCTGTAAACATAATAGCTACCCCTGCTTTTTTCTGGCGACCTGTTGCATGGAGAATTGTTTTCCAACCTTTAACTTGCAACCTGCGGATTTCCTTTTGAGTAAAATGTGTTTCCTGTGTACAGCATATCGTTGGGTTGTGTTCCTTTATCCACTCTTCCAATCTTTTCCTTTTGACTTTTGAGTTGAGGCCATTTACATTAATGGTTTTCATGGTTATATGTTGGCTTATTCCAGTTATGTTATTTACTTGATGTTTTTCTTCTTTTGCTATCTGTTTACTTACTTGTTCTGTTTAGGGGATTATTTCTATCATTGTTCTTGGGATTGTGGTCTCTTTTTTCTCTGTCTAGAATATCTTTTAGTGCTGTTTGCAATGCTGGTTTGGCACTCCTGAAGTTCTTCACTTGTCCTTTGTCATGGAAATATTTTATTTCTCCATTGAATTTGAAGGATAGTTTTGCAGGATACATCAGTCTGAGTTGGAAGTTGTTTTGTCTCAGAATCTGTAATATCTCACTCCAAGCTCTTCTTGATTTCATGGTTTCCGTTGAGAAATCTGCTATGATTCTGATTTTCTTTCCTTTATAGGTGATCTGTTTCTTTTCTCTAGCAGCTTTTAATATTGTGTTCTTTTGCTGGATATCTGGGATCTTGACTATTATATGTCTGTGTGTGGTTTTCCTTGGGTTATGGGTTGTTGGGGTTCTGTATGCCTCAATTAACTATACTTCAGTATCTTTTACCTTGTTTGGGAGATTTTCTGCTATTATTTCAGCAAATATTCTTTTTATATCATTTGAGTTGTCTCCTGCTGTTTCACTGACTCCTATTACTTGAATATTATTTCATTTTGCCTCATCTTGCAGCTGTTGGATTGATTTTTCTTGGGTTTTTGATGATTTTATGAGATCCTTCCTTTCACGCTCATAAGCTGCCATGCTGTGTTCAAGGTCTGAAATTCTATCTTCAGTTTCATTTAAGCGATTTTGCAAGCTTTCATTGGAAGTTTTCAATTCTTGGCAATCTCTTTGGGCCTGTTTCATTCTTGGTAATTCATTCCTAAATTGCTCTTGTAATGTTTCCATTTGTTTCCTACTTTCTTCTAATCTTTTATCTATTTCTTCTCTATGTGTACGAACATTTCTTCCATTATAGTTTTCAGTTCATTTTTTGTCTGAGAGATTATTGCAGGTATGTGGCTTATTTCTAGTTTAAGCTCTTCTATGGCCTGTTGGAGTTGTTTCATTATTTCGGATGCAGTCATTTCAGAATTTGCAGGTATGTGGCTTCCTAGTTCCCCTATATCCTCGCATCCAGGATTGGTTCTGGGTGGGGCTGAGCTCTGAGACTACATTTTCTTCTTCTGTCTTCCCATTTTTGGGTAACAGATTCGAAATATTGAGCAATAAATTACCTAGGCAGTTCACCGGCAAAGGTCTGTTGCAAAGGCTGCTCCAATGACTCCTTCTCTTCGGGAGAATGTCCCTTAAGCTTTCTGCTGAGAGTTCCGCTTAAAAGGCTGCTCAGGTGCTGGTTTGTGGGGTGGGCTACTCCCTACGTGAAGACCTGGGCCGGAGTGTAAATCCTCTCCCCCGCCCGCCCAGGGTTCCCTGCAGGTATGGGGACAGATCTCCTCCCCCACTCGGTGATCTGGTTGCAGCACGCTGATAGTTCACCCGTTTCTGAATCTGTGCCAGCAGGAAGGTTCCAAAGTGCCAATTCTCGCCCTCTCTGGGTCTGGGGGAGGGAGCGGGATGCTCCACTCCTCTGTGCTCCTCACGCGGGGTCGTGGACTGCAGGCCGCTGAGGGCTTTGGCGGCGGGGTCCAGGACCGGAGCGGGATCCCGTTTTGCTGCTCGGATTTGCGGAGCCTGCCCGAGGAGGGCGGGTTCCGAAACCCTCCCGCACTGCAGTTGCTAAAAAGCGATTTTTTGGCCTCCGTTGCTGGCGAGCCGCACAGGATCGGGAGGCGGGATGGACCGAGCTGCCTGCGCCCGCGGGGCACTCAGACCCAGCCAAGCTGCCACCCGTCTGCCAGGCCGAGCGTCTCTGGTTCCCAGCCCTCTGGTCTTTCCCGCGTCTCACCACGGCAATTTGGTCAGACCCGCCAAGTCTCCGGCAGCGCAGAGAAACACGTTCAGTTTGAACTTCCCAGCCGAGGTCCCGGCGCTCGCACTCGCCAAGCCTGTCACAAGCTGGGGGACTCTATCAGCGAGGATCCTTCCTTTGCTGCTCACCTGGTCGCCATCATGTGTATGCTCTTGACTGTTTCAAGTCATCACCCTTTTCTGCAAGTCCTTCTCAGCAGTTAAACCAGCTGATGTGTTAATCAGATTTCTCATCACTGGGACAAAATAACCTAAGGGAGATGTTCAATTTGGTTGACAGTTTCAGTGGTTTTCCCCTAAGTGTGGCATGGCAAAAGGGCGGGGTGGAGGAAACCTGGCCAGCTCCTGGTACCTGGAAAGCAGAGAGCAGAGGAAGAATGCCAGGGAGAAAGAGGCAAGGGTCCAGGTCTAGTCTTCAAGGTCATGCCATGCCTCATACCCAGGCGAATCCAGAAGTGTGCTCTAGTAATATCCTAGGCACCTCAGTCAAGCTGATAATAAAGAATAACTTGTACATGTGTACAGAGTATGGGTCTCTCATTGAGCCTTAACTCCTTATGGAAAACGTATTTCAACCTTTGACCACAAATATCCTAACCCACTTGCTAATTGCAGTATGGATCTGGCATGTGCTATATCAGTTTCTCCTAGAATTTTAAGCCAATTTTGTGTGAACAGTATATTAATTTCCATTTTTGTGTATGAAGTGGTACAACTAGAAAGTATTATTCCTTTTGAATCATCAATATGTTCTGTATCAAACTCTGTTTTAGGTTGAAGTATAATAAATATGACTTATTGAATTAATGTTCAGGAAAGTATTTTAAATTTTAGAAATGTGTCAGAGCCCACCAAAGAATACAAAAAGAGCCTACGATGTTCTAACACCATGTATATAAGTCATTTGTTACTTCCACTCTGCACATGCACAGAGCCATCAATATGTTGATATTAAAATATGTCTCTGGTATGTTTTCAAGAGGGTGTGCTGAGAATTGAATTCAGAGCATGTCAGAGATTAAATATGCAATGAGATATAGCCCCAGTCTCCATAGCTCCCTACCTTTATATTTACTTTTCTGACATTTAGGTAGTTGATAGAGGTTGAGAAAAGTCTTCCAGGAAGGTTCTTCCACCCCAGGCAAAAGAGCAATAACTTTACTTTGTATAGAAAGGGCAGTGAATCACTTTAATTTGTGCCTTACATGGATATTCACAATTTCTAGCTTCTATAATGGAATTCATCAGAAATATGATAGAAAATATATAGGAAATGAGAGTGAAAAAGGACAGCTTTACTTAATGGATATTAAAATTTTAAAAACCTGTATTTTCACTTCTACAGATTTTATTAAAATGATCTGACCAAGGTAACTCATGCTCAGTCCATTTTCAGGATGTTAAGTGGGTTCCAGCATAGGCCAGGTGCCCTCAGCAGGTGGAAGGCCTCGCAACTGAAGGGTCTTCTTCTTCCCAAGAAAACTGCACCTCATCACTTGCATCTTTATACAGTGACCACATCAGGAACATGTTCCTTGGTAAGTATGTGCTAAACAAAAGTCGAATGAAAGCCATGTCTCCTTACCCTATTCCCTTCCTAGTGGACCTGCTACATAATGCACTTCATGGGAAAACACTGAAATGGAGTGCAGAACAATTGCTATTTTGCATGTTATGTTGCTTCCCTGTGGGGGGGTTGGTATTTGCAAGTGGGCAGTTTTGTGGCTTAAGGATTCAGGCAAACACAGAGACAGGTTGAAAATAATTTGTAATTGAATGTTCAAGAACCTCAGTTATGAGGTGAGGTGCAAGTTTTTCTATTTAAAGATGTATGCCTACTCTTCATTTGTGTACACATGTATTATGTGAGATCACTGGAAATATTTATAAACAGAATTTTTATATGATTACCAAATTTTTCTACAGAATTACTTTTAAAGAAATGCATTTGTTCTTGCTGTTCTCTAGAGCACCAAGGGGCACAATCCTTGTCCAAAAAACACACTTAATTCTGAGTTTCAGTGATGCAGAAGATACTCAGCCAGTTAAAAGCTGAAACTAGGCTCACAAACAGGGGATTTTTTTTTTCTAAATCCAGAAGCTGTCTTCATTCACATCATCATATAAATAAAACAATGATGAAATCCTTTGAAACAAGTGACAAAGCCTGAATTTCATTTTATTTGTTCATGTATTAGGCCAAAAAACAGTGAGCAAGAAAATTTTGCAAGTAAAATCAAAAGTTTATAAATCAAACTTCCAGGAAAATAATTTTAGTATGTTTATTAATTATCAACTCTAGAAAAATTGCTGCTCTTTTTGAAAAATAGGAACATTATTTTATGAACAGGGTAGTTTTTCCTCGAAGAACTTATAATTTCCTCATAATGGCTCATTTTGATATATTGTATATTTTTATCCCTTCCATATGTTCACAACCTGCAAATTGCTCTACCATAGTTATTTGTTTCCTTTACAAAAACATTAAGATAGTGTTGATATAAGGCTTTTACACCACTCAGTTCAGGATTTTCTGACTTAGGCAATATTTAAAACTTTCCAAGTAGTAGACTTACTAACACTATGATTCAGAGGAGGGAAATTGAGAGAGTAAGTGTTGAGGAATTATTCTCAAGTATCTCTTAAATTTTTTGTGTATATTTTGAGTGAGACAGCAACTGCAGTTTTGTTAACTATCTTTTCAAGGGTCTTGGCACAGCACACCGCCTTAGAAGATAAAGGCTATGTCTTCTCTGAAGCAAAATGGTCAACAGTTTCACCACCAATTCTGAAAGGTTCAGCACCCCTAGTGGAGGATTAAGGCTCCTCTACACTAACACAGCTCACTGGGGGTGCAGGGATCATCCCTTCATGACGGCTAACGTTTTAGAGACACCAGTAACAAATCTCCCGCTGGTGTATGTGTGCTGTGGGTTCACCGCCACTGACACTATCCTAATTTAGATTTTCTTGCAAGAATCAAGACTCCATCCAAAGATTGTCTTGTCTTCTACCAGTACCCATGAACTACGTCAGGATATCTTATTGACATACTATGCAGTCCTTAAACAGCAAATCAAAACAATAAAACAAGAGGATGGTGGACAGATATGCAGAATGCTCAGCAAAGTATGCCTTATGGAATATGATCACTGTTGAACAAAACCATGAGAAGACAGTGTTAAATAGCAACAAAATAAAAGCTTTGGGCCTGAATCTGGTGTTTTCAACAATTAGGAACTTTTCTAACCTGGATATCACCTGGTGACATTTGCAAAACCAACTAAGAGGATATATAATATTAAAAATATATTTTATACTCTGGTTTCTCTTCAGATCATATAAATCCTTTGCCTTTTTTAAAAATATAAGCTTTAAAATAATATTTTGGGTAATCATGTATTAATTCATTTGAAAGTTTAAATGAGAAAATACAGCAGTTTCCTTCTTTTATACAGATTTTGCACACAAAGAAATTCTGTGTTCATATTAACACAGGATAAATGTGTTCAAAATGACTTGGTAATTTCTATATTACTAGATGATGGTTATGAAAAAAGGCCTGATTTCTTGTTAATTAAAATATAGAATAACATTTTTACCATGTTACGCAGAAAGCAAGGATCAGTAGGCATTTTCACCTGCTGTCTCTAGTTTGTTGTATATGAATATATTGATTTAGTAGATTATTGTTTACCATCACAAATCAGAGTAGGAGGTAGCAAGACAGAGTTTAAAAGCAATCATATGTGGATGATTATTTGCAGAAGATACTGGCAAAGACTTTATACTTCTAACATTTTATAAGATACGTGCCAAAAAAGTAAATGTATAACAAAGAAACCAAACATGCACACACAAACAAAAAGCACAGAGAAGGCAGAATTATTCATTAGAAAGTCCCAGAATACTTATTAGTCTTCCCTTTCCAAGGAAGATAATCCTAAGCTTTCAAATAAATGGTAGAGAAGAAGCAACATATTCCAGATTCCATTTTTATAAGGAGTGTCATTTTCCTATTTCAAATGTATTCTTTTGTTAAAAGTAGTCGATATTACTTTTAAGTGGCAATTGTTTGCTTTTAGCCAAACTGGTAACAAGAGCAAAGAAAGCAAAGATTGGAGAGAATAAAACATATAAAATATTAAAATCCAGGTGTGTTTATTAAGACAGACTGAATACGACAACTATTCCAGGTCAAAAGACAATGCTCAGTTTCCTCAAGAATGCATGGAAGGGACAGGCATCTCTTCTTTAATTTATTATCTATGCTCTTGCCATTTAATTCTTAATTTGTTACTTTCAGATATACCATATAAAATCACTGCAAAGGAAAAGACCTGAGAGAATTACATGAGAAAATGTGGAGAATTACCATGTAATTCTTACCGTGTTGATTTTTGGGTGTTTCCACCAGAGAACAAACAAACATTACATGAATTTCTCTCTTTCCATTTCATTATCAGAGGTGACACACATGCTTATTTCCCTTAAGAAATGTAAGAGGACTCGGGTTTTGTGAATGTGGGCAAGCATGTATGCTTAATAGCAAACAAATAGTAAGAATGTTCTTTCTTTACATTAGGCACTTTGCAACTTTGGAACACTAGGAACTAAACCATCCCCAACTGAAACCCTTAACTTGTCCAGTCATAATTTCTTGAGGACACTGAATCCCAGTTTGGCAATTGAACTAAAAAAACACTTAAATTCTAAGATTAAATGAATTTATATGTGCCCTTTAAGAAATAGCTTATTTTCTACGACTTATCACAAGTTATATTTCTACTCTTTAATATGACATGATCTGTCAATTACCAGTGACAGTGACGATGGGTGGAGGAAGAAGTAGGATAAATAAATCAAAATCAAAAATAGTCACACGTCCTTTGCTGTTGAAAAACAATAGATATTTTTGTTTTCTATGTTATAGTTTTCAGCACATATTTATTTTCCAATTATGGTTTTCTCAGACTGATATTAAAATCAATTTACATTTCCTGAGAATATTTCATAGGTAACTTGAACTATTCCAAAGTGAAACGGAGAAAACACTTTTTTACTTAGAGAGGAAAAAATTCAATTGTCAGTTTATCTTAAAGTAAGTTCTATAAAAACTCTATGTTTAAGTTAACTTGAAGACTTGCTAAAGTATAGGCCTTATGGATAATACTCCCGAATTTCCTTACCATGTACTGTGGCATTAAATTTGAAGATTTTTCATTTTAGCTCGCTACTCAACAAATTTTTAAGCATGCCAAATTTTAACAATCTATACATTTTTATGATACAAAATAAATTCCACAGCCACTGTGTTTCATTGCTGATCTATTAATTAACAAGTCTTACTAATTATTTTCTAAACACTTTTCAACTAAAGTTCTTATTTATATATTCTTTGTGTAATTATTTTGAATACTATAGTCTAGAATTATTTTAATCATTGAAAATAAGTCAGTGAAAAAGACAAGTTTACACTTTACTGAGAAAACAAAGCTATTAATAATTTACATGTAGTAATGCCACTTGAGTAACTTCTACAAGAAGTATATTATATCAAAAGGATGTTGTTTTTTTTTTTTTTTTTTTT
>PVLD010036813.1:0-10700 GCA_004027595.1 Dinomys branickii
CCATGCCCAAATCCAAGATTCAAGAGTGAAAGAAACAGCACAGTGGCACAAGGCTGTCATCCCAGCTACTCTGGAGGCTGAGACGGGAAGATCACAAGTTTGAGCTCAACTTGGGCAATTTAGTGACTTCGACCCTGTCTCAGAATTTAAAAAGGAGCTGGAGATGTAGCTCAGTGTGAAGGCCCAGCAGTCAATCTGTAGTGCCGCCAATAAATAAACAATAATACATAAAAGTAAAATAAAAAGGGCTGGGGATGTGACTCATGGTAGAGAAAGAGAGAGGGAAAGGAAAAAGAATAGAAATGATTGTTGCTGTTTTAGCAATAATTATTTGGGGGGTGATTTGTTACATAGCATAGATAGCCACAATGCTAATGACTCTAATTATGAATTTAATAATATCTCAAAAAAAATCTAGCAGCAAGCCTAATAAATATCATAATTTTGAATTAACAATGAGTACAATCAATATATTGAGATACCCAAATCAGCTGTAATTGGATATGGAAATATCCATGTTTTGGGCTGGTGCTAAAGTCTTGGGTGCTGCCGCCAACACAATTGTGATTGCTATGTGCGGGTGTGATGAAGGAAGAGCTAAACTGCAATCCAAGGTTAATGAGAAGGAAAAGAAAAATGTCCCCCCTTCAAAAAAAGGAAGGAAACATGTCTGTCATCCAAGTTTCTGACACCCCTGAGTTCCATCTACAGGTGCCAAGTTAGGAAGCCCTATTTTAGCGAGAAATCGGGGCATCCCTTTGACAACTGCTTCTGTCCCTAAGAATTCAGGGAAGCTGTCTTTACAGAAAGCTGAACAGACTGTATTTTTATACGTGTAACCGGAAGCTGTAAAAATACTCTTCGTACATTCCCCTCTGTGCTCCCTGAGATTCTTTCTCACTCGTCGCTTAGATTCTCTACTCCTCACCCTCCCACATGTCCCAGCCTGGACCACACTTGGCAAGGTCCTTTGCCTGCAGTGCCGCTTGTCACCACAGTCCCCTTCCAATTCCCCAGAGTTCCGTGGCTTCCAGGCCCTCTGGGTGGTTGGTTTTATTTTTGCAGTCCTGTGGCTGGCTGCGACCCAGGCCCTCCAGCAGGCTAGGCAAGTGTGCTACCACTAGTCACACTGCTGGCCCTTTCTCTTGTTTTCTTTTGAGACAGGGTCTCTCTAAGTTGCTCCAGCTGGGCTTGAACTCGTTATCCTCTGGCCTTGGCCCCTCTGATCTGGCCATGCCTTTCTCCTTTCTCTACACACCTTTCATATCCATCCCACAGCTGATGGATACCTGGAAGACCAGGCCTGCATCGACTCTCCACTCTGGCTGCTCCTTCCTCCGGGTCTGCCCACCCCACCAAAGGGAGGACTTTGCTGGGGGTTGGATGCATTTTATTGATGTAATGCATGGCTGCAAGAAGAGCAAGTATCATAAGCGCACGGCTCGTAGACTGGACACACTTGCTGGATTGAATATACACAGCACCCAGGTGAAGGAACAGAACATTCTTTGTCACCTGCAGTGTCCCTCAGGCTTTTTACCTCCCCCCCCCCCATAGCTATTGTCCTGGTCTCTAACTGCACAGGTCAGTTGGGCTGATTTCAAACTGCATTTATGTTGATTCATACGGTGTGTGGATGTGTAGATGGTTTTTTTCCTTTCTTTTTCTTTTCTTTTCTTTTTTTTTTTTTTGGTGAGACAAAGTGTCATAGCCCAGGCTGGCCTCAAATTTACAATCCTCCTCCTTCACCCTCCTGCGTAGCTGAGATTATAGGTGTGTGCCACCTTGCCTGGCTTCACAGCTGCCTTCTTACATCTGACTTCTTGTACTGCCCAGCATGTTGGTGAGAGCCCTCTGTACTGTAATGTTGTAGAGTGTGTATTCTCACTGCTGTGCATACTCTGCTGTGTGAACACACCAGTGTCTTTACCTGTCCTGCTGGTGATGGGCATTGGAGTAGTTTCCAGCTCGGGGCCATTAGCAGCAGTGCACCTGTCATCTGTGCCTTTTGGTGAACGTGTATATACAGTCCCGGAGGCCTCAATACCTAGTAGCCTACAAAGACTTTCGGTGACGCAACTACAACATTCTATTGTACACCACCATAATGTATGTCCCTGTTTTCCTCCACCAGCATTTTTCTTTGTTTCTGTTTTTTTCTTTTTCTTTTTGAGACAGGGTATGAGACTATGTAGAGCAGGTTGGCCTTGAACTCACTTTGTAGCCCAGGCTGGCCTCGAACTCAAGATCCTCCTGCCTCAGCCTCCTGAGAGATTATGGGTGTGTACCACCATGCCTGGCTCAACTGTGAGCATCTTAACCACATTTTGGTATCACTGCCTTCTAGTTTTTTGTAGTAACTGCTCACTAAACACTGTTCCAATGAATATTGAATGTTCACAAATTGCTAGAAAAGAAACCATTTCTCTCATGGTGGTCATATTATCTCAGCCTTTTAGCTAAGTTCTCCCTGGGGCTAGAGATGTGACTCAGTGTAGAACATTTGCCTAGTTTGCACCAGGCCTTGGTTCCACCTGCAGCACTGAAAAAATCCTTCTTAGAGGAATGTCACACACACACACACACACACACACACACACACACACACACCCTCTTCCCTTGGCCCATCTACACTCCCAGAAAGGAGTGAGACACAGCAATCTGATCATGGCATGTCCTACCTACCCCGTTGGTGGGGGAGAGTCTGAGCTCCATTGTGAGGTCCTTGCTCCAGGGACAGGAAGCAACTTGAGTCATTTAGGTCACACTCCAAATGTTTTATCATTTCAGTTGTTGAAAAATAGCGGTGCCAATTGAAAGGAAGCTGTTTTATCTCTAAGTAGCACTTAGGGGCATACCTACAGGAGATTCACTCCTCTGGAACTTAATCATTTTAGTTTTGCTCTTCATACTTTTGGTGGCTTCTTACAGGGTATGAATGTGTGTTTTGTTTCATTTTGACTCTACCCTCAAGAATGGTTCCTTTCTGTAAGTTAAAAATGCTAATGAATTCTTACAAAGATCTGACTTTCAACTGCAAAATGATCAAAAGAACTATTTAAAACTGTTTTACTGCTTCTGCTAGTTTATCATCACTTTTACGCTGGGAACTTTATTTTGCAATGTATGTTCATTCTTTTCTCTCACTCCTAGCAATGTGATTTAGGTTATTTCTTATGGTTTCTAGAAAAACGGTTCTCAGCAAAGCATGGCAGTACATGCCTATAATCCTAACACTCAGGGAGGCTGAGGCAGGAGGATCACAAGTTTGAGCCTATCTTAGTTATTTTTCTCTCGTTGCTGAGACAAACTACTGGACACCCAAAGTTAAAGGGGAAAAGTTTTATTTATCTCACAGTTTGTAGAGGTTTCAAACCATAACCAGCTGGCTCCAAGGCAGGGTGGCATTGCAGAGGAGAAACAGTTTATGGTGGGTAGAAGGCAGCAAAGCAGGCAAAGGTCGACCACAGTTCTTTCTATCCCTTGTATCCTATCCAGGCTACTTAGGGCAGGTAGCACTCACATCCTTAATCTTAGCATTGCACCACGAATCAATCACACACTCTAGATCCAGCTACCTCTGAAAAAGCTTTTGAGGGACATCTAGACACAAGCCATAGCAGAGCTCAATCTGGGAAATTTAGCAGTTTAGCTAGATCCTGTCTCAAAATTTTTAAAAAGGCCATTGGAAAAATAGGAGGATGTCCTTTTGAGATACAGTTTCACTAGGTAGCCCAGGCTGGTCTCCAGCTTGCAATCTTCTGCCTTGACCTTGTCATTGATGGGATTACAGGTGTTTGCCATGACACTTGGCATGGATATACTGGTTTGGAGGTTGAAAGAGGGACATCTACCACCCTGAGCAAAGTGGAACTGTGTTTAGTATTATTAGAATCGCTCACAGCCATGTTGAAAAGCAAGATTGACTTGTGTGGGCCAGGGATATAGCTCAGTGGCACAGCGCCTGCCTGGCAAGCTTGAGGTAGTGAGTTCGATTCCCAGTGCAAAAAAAAAAAAATGATTGACTTGTGTACTATTTATTTATTGTGCCGCTGTGGGTCTTGGATTCGGGAGGAGCTTAGCTGAGTAGTTCTGGCCCAGGGTCCCTCCTGGGGTCACAGCTCAGGTGTCGGCAGGGGCTGCAGTCATCTCAGGACCAGAGTGGGGTGTAATCTGTACCCCATGGCACGGCTGTTGACAGGAGGCCCCGGCTCCTCCACAAATGGCTTACTCCCTGGGGCTGAGTGTCCCCTGACTTGGCAGCTGGCTTCCCCTAGATAGCAAAGAGGAAGCCACAATGGCTTTTATATCCCCATGCTGGATGTCACATCCAGCCACTGGTGGAGCTGTATTCATTAGAAGTGAGTCACCCAGTCCAGCCCACAACCCAGGGGAGGAAAATCAGGCTCCACCTTTTGAAGGGAGGAGTAGCAAAGAATTTGTGGACATATTTTAAAACCACCACAGGCAGTAAATAGGTTAATTGAGCCCAATCAAGTGTTGCAGCAACATGGGTGGTAGCTAAATATTTCCCTTCCTCCCATCCGATGGCATGGCTGAGAGCGGAGGTTCCAATGAATCAGGTAAGGATTTATCTTAAACTGGGAACTTGAAGTTGAGAAAAAATGCCACCTGAAGGGTACAGCCTTGGATCTTCAGTTGTCATAGCAATTATAAATAGGATGGGATGGGGAGGGGGCGTAGCTCAGTGGTGGAGCAGTGCTTAACATTCCAGAGGCCCGGGTTCCATCTCCAGCACCCTTTAAAAAAAAGGATAAATAGGATAAAAAGGCTCTCTCGGTCTGCTAGAGTGTAAGCAAATTCTCCCCGGAGACTTGTAGATCCCGTCTCCAGCATCCTGTTTTCCAGTTACAGCTGGCCAGAGATATCATATGCGTATCTACATAGAATGATTAACTGTGGACAGATATTACAGGCAAATTTTCAAAAGAAGGCAAAATCAGGATTCTCGTACAAGTATAAAATGAGAGGGCTCAGCGGTGCCCTGCTTGCTTGGCAGACACGAGACCTCGAGTTCCACTCCCCAACACTGCACAAAAATACTAGCAATCGTGGGATTCATGCATTGAATGTTGAGGAAATGGATAAGATTTTATAGTGTTTCAGAGGAGAATCCTAGGAACAGACATATTTATAGATCAGGAATATTGAAATGAATTTGCAAATGGATGCAAAACTGGCTTTGGGGTGGGGATGGGCATTGTCCATCTCTTAGATACGTGTTCTTTGCATGCCTAAGAGCAAGAAGTATTCCCATTGCCACTGGTTCTGCGCTTACTGTGTTGTGAGATAGCCCAGGCAGAGAGGCTCATAGGCTTGTAGATTCAGACAATCACTCGGCCACAGCACTCCATTAAAAAAATAGTCGGGCTTCTCTTCGCTTATTTTAAAGTCTTACATTTCTCCTTTCATCAATAACCTCAACTCCCTTGACATGGCAAAACATACTCTTCAGAGGATGTCCTTTGAACTTGGGAAGGTGGAGAATACGTGAGGTCCGGAGTATGGAGAACATGAAGCATATGAAAGAATATGGAGGATACATAATGAATCAAATACACTGTAGTCATATTTTGGTGTCAAATTCAGAAACTGTTTTAATTTCTAGTGTATTTGAAAATTTGAGAGTATTATAGAATTTGATAAACTACACCTATGATTCCAATTTAAAATTGTGTAACAGATTTCAGATCTGCAATTTAAGGTAAAGGATATTAAAATTTGACTGGAAGTAGGGGCTGGGGTGTGGCTCTGTGGTAGAACACTTGGCTGCCACACACCAGATCTGGGTTCCATGCCCAAGCCTCAGGAAAAGAAAGAAAGAAAATGAGATAAGATGAAAAATAAAAATAAAATTTGACCTAGTGGAGTTGCAATGCTTAAAACAACTATGCATTCAGTATACTTATAAATTTAATATATTTGACTTACAAATGTTTGAGTTAGGTGTGTCTGCCCCATAACCAAGAACAGCTAGTAATGAAGACCCACAAGATCATAAACTTTGAACATTACTGTATGATGTTTAGCGATACATTTCATGACACAATTGTGTGGTGCTAGGGAGTGGACCGCGAAGTGACAACAGAATGCCATGTGGGGCAGGCTCCTTGCAGGACCAACTCCAACTCCATCTCCCCTGCCCACCAAATATAAGCGAAATGAAGTCCATGTGTACCACACATTATGCCATTTGTGGAACTTGGCAAATAAAATGTAGCAATTACTGATGATAGTTTTTGTTGTTTGTTTTTTAGACAGGTTCTTGCTATGTAACTCAGGCTGGTTTTGAACTCGTGGCAATCCTCCTGCCTCAACCTCCCGAGTGCTGGGGTTATAGGTGTGTGCCACCACACCTAGCCTTTCATAATATTTTAATAATTTAATAAGTGAAAATATTTTTTAAATGAACTTTTGCTATTTATATACATTAACCACGATGTATATTTTATTCGTGATCTAACACAGTTCCTGTTCACTCAATGTGCCCTAGGCAAACCAAAAAATTGGACACTCATGGTTTAAGTCCTTGGGAAGATTTTGCTCATGAGGGCCCTAAGTTTCTTCCACTTAAGCATTTGGATACTTAAAAAAGAAAACAGAACAAAGTTGATACATGTGTTTGTTACATTTTAACTGTGTTTAGGAAAACTGAGCTAAATTTGTAAATGCTGGATTGGTTCAAGAGTAGTCTGGGCAGGCACAGGTGGTGCATGTCTGTAATCCCAGCACTCAGGAGGCTGAGGCAAGAGGATCACTGCGAGTTGGAGGCCAACCTGGGATACATAGTGAGTTCAAGCCTAGCCTGAATTACATAGAGAGACTCTGTCTCACAAAAATAAAAAGAGTGTTCAGTCTGTTTGAGTGAGCCTTCCTTACTTCATCACCCCCCCATGATTACTTTTAGATAAAAATAACAAAGTTAATAAACTGAAGTTTAGGACAGTGAAAGTCTCGGGTTGAGATGTAGTTCAGTGATAAGAGTGCTTTGCCTACCTAGCATATACAAGGGAGTTCCATCCCCAGCATTAGAAAGAGAGAGACTTGTGAAAGTTTAGATTTATTTTAAAATCTGGAACTTTAATAAATTAATAGTAATCTAAAACCCAGGCTGGGTGCAGTGGTGTGTGCCAGGAGTCCCAGCTACCCGGGAGGCTAAAGCAGGAGGGTTGCTCGAGCCCATGAGCTGGAGACTATTCTGGGCAACCTAGTAAGCCCTCATCTAAGGGAAACGAAAACAAAAGGCAACTGTTGGTGTTTTTGTTTTTTGTTGAGACAGGGTTTCACTATGCAGTTCAAGCTGAACTTGAACTCAGCAGAGATTGGCCTCAAACTCATGGTGATTTTCCTGCTTCAGCCTCCCAAATGCTGGGATTACAGGCGTACACTATGCCCAGCTGTTGGTGGTCTTTTTTATGTATAATCCCTCACATAGACTTTTTGGGATAGCAGCTAACTCCCACTGAGGGCCAGGAGCAAGGAGATGTGAGATGGATTGGGTGGGGACCCGAATTGTAGCTTGGTGATAGACAGCTTGTCTAGCATAGGAGATCCCCTGTGAAGACCTGGGTTCCACCCTCACTACTGCAATCTAAAAGAAAGAAAGAAAGAGAGAGAGAGAGAGAAAGAAAGAAAAAAGGAAGGAAGGGAGAGAAAGAAAGAGAAAAACGAAAGAAAGAAGGAAAGAAAGAAAGAAAAAGAAAAAAAGAGAGGGAGGGAGGGAGGAAGGAATGGCGGGCTGGAGATGATGGTACAGGCTTATAAACCCAGCACTCTGGGAGGCTGAGGCAGGGGGAGCTCAAATTCAAGCTCCATCTCTGGTTGACTTAGCAAGATGTAGCTCAGTGGATAGGCTCTGGGTTTAAGCCCCAGTCTGGCTAAACACATAAAATTTTTAAAGGTGGGGGCAGGGCATGAAGCAAGAAATGAAGTCATATATTGCATTTTCTTCTGAAATCACATATTGCCCTGGTTTACATTTAAAATGTCCCCCCAAAGCCTTATTGTATTCAGAGGTGGGCTTTGGGAAGGTGACTGGATCGTGGGGGCACCTCATTCCTCAGTGGATTCATCCATGGATGAGTTCATAGCTGAATTGCTTTGGAGGTGGGGCCTGGTCAGAGGGGGCAGGCCCCTGGGGCTGTGACCTGGAAGGGTGTATTCTTGTCTCTGGCTCGTCTTCTTTGCTTCCTGGCTGCTGTGGTTTAAGCAGCTGTCCACTGCCAGGTCCTTCCACCATGCCATTCCTGCCTCAGAGCTGGCCTACCATGGACCAAACCCCCTGGAAACTGTAAATAGTTCTTTCCTTCTTTGAATTATGAGTGTTGGGTGTTTTGTCCCAGTGATGGGAAAGTGACTAAGCCATACATGTTGCAGTTTTTCAAACAGTAGCCCCCTCATTTTCTGACACACTTTCCATTGAGGAATGGGCAGGAAAAGTCTATGTCCTCTCCCCGCTGAGTCTGGGCTCTGTGATTGCTTGCCCAATAGGTGATGGCAACTGTGGCACACTCATAAAGTATACGGGGTGCTGTCTTCATATTTGGGGCCTAACTTGGTGTTTATAGCCTTGTGTCCTGTCCAAGGCAAGAGGCTGAAAAGGCTCTGGGGAATCTTCAAACTGTGAAGAGAAGACGCCACATCCCACATGCTTCCAGGTCTAGTTCTTAAGGACCTGGCAGCTTCTGTCTCCTCTCTCAGGAGGTTCGCTCTTGGCACCTGGCCACCATGCTGTGAGGAAGCCCAAGTCACCCTGTGGAGAGGCCCACATGGAGGAGAACCACAGCCAGGACCAGCTTGCCAGCCTGTGGGTGAGCCATATCGAAAGTGGTGTCCCAATCAAGTCTCCCCAGCTGTCACAGTATGGTACAGAGGTGAGTCGTCCCTGCCTAGTCTTGGCCAGACTGCAGATTCTTCAGCAAAATAAGTCATTGTTGCTTTACACCATTAAGCTCTGGGGGTGGCTTTACATAGTAACAGGTAACCAAAACAAGGTATGACTTAGGCATAGTGGAAAACACATATCCTAACATTCAGTTTGATGGATTCAGACACAGGTAACTGTCTACCAGGTTAGACAGAGATCTGCATCTCCTAAAGGTTCCCTAGTGAAGCTTTTCCGATTCCCAGGCACCTGAAGCATGAGTCCATGGCTCTGGGCAGCTCAACAGTAATTTTTTGGCTGTTGTGTTTTCAAGCTTAAGTGAATTACAAACACTCTTTAGTATCCATCATTGAAATAAAAACAGGCTCTGAAGTGTAGGCCAGGAAAGAGTGAAAATCTCAAATGGAAGACAACCAGACTTTAGTGTAACCTCTGGGAAGTAGCTAGCCAGGAAAATGTGCCAATCTGCTCTTAAATCTCCCATCGGCAAAGTCGCCTCGTAAAATGTAAGGGCACAAGGTACTGTCTTAATACCTTGATCGGGCCTGTGAGACCTAACTTGCTGCTTACAGCCCTAAACCCTGCCCAACGCAGGAGGCCAAGAAGGCTTTGGGGGAATCCTTCAACTGGGGCGAAGGAGGAGCCCCCGCCCGGATCTGCTTCACCAATTGCTTTACTTCAAACCGTGGGCTGATTTCCATTAATCACACTTGCCCCTAATTACCCTGGAGCAGCCTTTCTTCCTCGGTCTGGAGCAGGAATTTTAAGGGGCTCCTGACAAAGCAGGTCCCTGAGTCTAAACAATAGTGGTGGCTCAAAGAAAAGGCTGGGTGAGGAGGTGTTGGTCCCCAGCCCTCTCCTTCCCCAAGATCCAGGTTCCAGGTCTGCTTGTGATCTCCCCAGGTAGGAACCCGAGTTCCTCCACTAAATAGATTTTCCTTTTGTTGTCACATTAATTTGCAACTCATTAATAGCGACAGAAGTGAGGTACTGCATCGATGTCATTTGCATATTCATGAGCGACTTATTATTAAACAAATAAGATTTTCCTATCTTCACAGCACCCAAGTAAGGCTGAACAGTACATTACACCGGCCTCGATGCTTTATTCTCTCTTTAATATGTTAATAGATGCAGTTGATTTCTTTAAGTAAATACGCATCTATAAAACAACACGTACTTTATAAAAAAGAAATCATTTAAATAATAATCCATTAGCAAAGTTGGCAACAACTTAAGAGGAACAACCCATTAATACCAACGCGTGGGAATCAATTTGCGAATTTTAACTCGGTTGGGTGGTGGGTTGCTAGTGACAGAGGACGACGATTCGCCAGTGTGTGCGCGCTTAAAAAAATATTTTAATGAGTTTCCGGAGACAAGGACTGGAATCCTTTGCGCCTTTCAGGTGCCCGCTCCCAGTAGGTCGAAAACTGCTCGAGTTTTCACCGGGATCAGCGTTTTGCAGGCGTACGCTGGGGATCGGAGACATGGGCTGAAAGCAGGCCCAAGTGCCACGTCTGCCCTGCCGCTTTCACCCGGCTAATCTCGGCCCCCCATTAGCAGCGGGTTGAGTGGGGTGGGGGCAGGGCGAGGCCTGGTGTCCCGGCGATGCTCCCCGCGGGGTTGGGACCGGTGCCCTCCGTTCCTGCCCTCCAGCTCCCCACCCTCCGCACGGGTTTCGTCGCAGCCGGTTCTTTCCAGCTAGGGTCAGGGTGGGCTCCCCCCGCAGCGTCGCGGAGCGCAGGGCCAACCGCGCACCCTGATCTCGGCCGAGTCAGACACTCGCCGCGCG
>PVLD010036814.1:0-10699 GCA_004027595.1 Dinomys branickii
ACCCTTACTCAGGACAAGCTGAAAGATATCGGAAGACAGCAATCATACCCCATTTCACCCTGTAGGCTAGAGTTTGCTTTTCAAATTCTGTATGGTCTTTGTCTTTCTTTAAGACAATTGCTATAACAGAGCACAGGACTTGACTGAGGTGTGGCATCTACCAACTCAGAAAAAAGTAAAATAATCACCTCCTGTACTCTAGTCTCTATACAGTTATTGATCCAGCCTAAATTCCCACTAACGTTTTTGGCAGCCACATGAAACATGTACCAAACCGGTGGAGTTACCCATTTTAAAATTTTTGTTTATTTTGTGAAACTAGTACTAGAGGCCACATTTGCTCTTATTAAGTTTATTTTGTTGTTTATGGGCCATTTTTGTAGTCTAGTGAATTCTTCTTAGAGTCCTGATTCTATCATCTAGCATATTACTTAGTCTCCCATTGCAGTTCTGTTATAACACTTGATTAGCAAACTTTTCTACATCTTCAGTGAAGACATTCATTACAATGTTAAAATAGGTACAGAGTCCTACAGCCTACCATCAGGGGTATTCCCTTTCCAGCAGTAAAACTCAACCTTTATCCCACCTCAGTATATCTGATGGAGTTTGCACCCATCTATGCACATCAATTAGAGCTCAAAAAAAACAGAGATATCCAAGGTGATGAGATGCAGGTTTCTTAAGAGGGAAACTAAAATGAAGGTTAAGAGCTTTATGCTTTGAAAAAAACCTCTTACCCAAGTGAATTTGATAAATTCTGTAGCAAGTATGGCCTCCTCTTCCACACTTGGGAAGAATTCCTGCTCCAGGAAAACAGAATCAGTAATTAACATCCTTTCTAAATTGTTACCTCATCTGTATGATGGAATTAGTAATGCACAGTTTATACAGTTTATACAGATTGATTAATGAACATAACATATTCAATACAATGCCTGTCACATAGTAAGTGCTCAATAAAATTAGTACTTAAAATTTTCAAAATTCAACTAAAGAAACAATGATCAAATTCATATTTCCTCCATTTTGTTCACTAGGGTCTGTTAAAAAGAAGTCCTTGTCATGCTCCTTATTGTAATTTAAGTAAATTATAACTATCTATGATAGACCTACATCTATTAATCAAATAATTTTCAAAAAGGTCATGTTTCCCAGTCCAGCAAAGTGAATACAAGACATAGCTTCTTAATGGGGCTATTGTGGCCAAAATATATTGAAGTTTAATTTTTCGAGCTGAGGCTTTACTACATGATCTAGCACCAATCCCTGTCAACTGTGAAAGACAGAATCAGGATGTCCACATTCTTGAAGGCCCACATCATTGCCTTTCCTGTTGTTCCTTTACCCAGTGCTTCTCCATCCAGGGAGGGTAACAGAGTCCAGATGAGATACCCCAGGCTTGTCCTGCAATAAGATAATTCCAACATATTCACACCCCACTGTGTTCATACCAATATCTCTGACATCACACACACACACACACACACACACACACACACACACTTCGTCTCTCACTGTGGGTTTATAGTGCTGCATACCACCTCTCAGGACCTCTGATAGTCACAGATGCAAAGTAAAGCACAGTAAAACTGAATGAAGAATCAGGGCACTCTGTGAGTTTGCAACACTGAATGATATTTTACTCTGTGTATTTTTGTAAGTTGTACTTTAGTGATATTATTATAAAAATATCAACCGTTCACATCTCTAGTATCCATTTATAGTTTAAGTACCTTAACGAACAGTTCAGCTTTTGCTCCTCAAGACAGTTCAGTAGCTTCATTTGGGAGAAACTGCTGAAAATGTAAAAAATGGTCTTTATCAAGCAAAATAATTTATTGTTCCCATATACAAGAATGCACACAATTATTTTATGAAGCAAAACTGTTGAATGGCAGCTACTTTGTACCAAAAGGCATTAAACTCCAAAGTTCTTATCTTTTAGGGCAGATGATATTAATTTTATTTTACAAATAAGGAAAACAAGTCTCTTGGAGGTTAGAGAATTTGTTCACGTACATATAGCAAACAGCAGAGTCAGGACTCAAAGCATGGATTGTCTGCCTCTAAATCTTCTGAATTTTTACTACCTCAACATTTGGAAATACCATTCAACTGCTCTGACTAAAATGGCTGCCACCCTTCTTCAAAAAAAAGAAAGTGACGAACTGAAGCCACCTTCCTAAAAGACATCTTTCATCTCACTGGCTCCTAAGCCAGGTACTTTCACAGAAGGATCAGTTTCCCTTCTAGGAAGCCAACTTTCTATTCCCTTCCGTGAAACTTTTCCTTTTCATCTTACAGGTAAACAGAGAGCCTCAGTAATCTACAGAACAGATATGAACACGTACTGCACCAAACAGCTCCAACCCTACTTTCAATCTTGCAGCATTACGTCACATGTCATCAAAGCATCTGATCTGCTCCCTGTCCCCCTGCAGAGAATTTACACAAATTAGAAATGCTGTGGTCTATAAAAATTTCCTTTTTCATCCTCCATGTTTTTCAGCCCCTACCCTTCATGCTGCAATCCCAACAAGAACAGAAACAACCAACAGGGAGAGATCCAGACATTACAGTCCAATCACATCAGGCTACAAACCAAGAAGATAGATAACCAGTGCTATGGAGGAGAGATTAGATACTAAAGTTAATCCTAACCCTAACCCTCTGCACATCTCTCTAAAAATTTGTAAGGCAAACCCCTCAACTCTATTCTAATTAATTGACTCATTCCCTTTATGGCCTACGTTTTCTAGTTATCTCTTTTTCTAATTAGCCATTGCCTCCTACTAACTTAAGTAAGACTCCTAAATAACTGGACAATATTGTGATTATCCCACATTAGAGGAGTGAGAAGGACATCACTCTTGTCCTGGTATTTTATCAGTTTCAGCCTTAGGTGAGACCAGACCCAATGAATGGCCCCAGGAGCTGGCTTGCAAAGCCACAAATCACCAGGGCCGCAGACAGTCCAGTCTCAGTTCCAGCCAGATGAGGTAACTGGGTGGTGTCATCACACATACTGCTTCCCAGACAATCCAAGGCAGACACCCAAACCCTGCATTACCTCCTCAAAATGGTCTTTCACCTCTCAGGAAAATTTTTTTAAATGAGTATAACTAACCTCTTCTGAACCTTCTCTCAACCAACCCTGACTCCTGTATTTTCATACCTCCTTCTTTAATGTTTTCTTTCCCAATTATCAGCTTATTTTCAACTTCTGCAAGTACCTGGTTCCTTGCTTTGGCTTTAATCCAGCATGATCTTCAGCCATCTTCCTGGGCTTATGGATCTCGGGCTCCAGCTCTGCAGAATTTGCTTAAACTGGTGAAATAGATTTCACCTGGTCAAATCTGATTTTTCCTTGTCAGAAAAGATTTTAATTGATCAAAAGCAACCTCTGATGGTTTAAAACCCATTTGGGCCAATTTTATATTACTAACGCATTAATAAGCCACTGAGGGGATCAGGGTGAAGCGGCTACAAATCTGCTCAGAAAACCTTGGGGGGGGCAAAAAAAAAAGAATCTGATGCTTATGGACTATACCATTTTTGGTGGTGATCCTGGAGAGGAAATGAGAGAGAACCTAATAGCCAGAGAGGCAGGATCAAACCACTGTGGACCCCGGGGGAGGGCCTAAAAGAAACTGATCCACAGTGACGCAGGATCAAATCATTGGTGCGAGAAAGTAGGGGGGACGACACCGATGTTCTCCAGACAGGATCAAACCACTGAGATATATAGGGAACTGAACAGGGATGCTCTTCTATATGGTGCTTTCAAGCCACTCTGAGAAAGGGTCGGACAAGAAGAGCAAAGAGTAAGAACATAAAGGGCCTAGTAATCTGTAAATGGGATTTCATTTTCAATAGAAATGCTATGCTATTCTAAGAAGCAGGGCCAAACCACTGTGGAAGAGAGGGGAGTTAAAGGAGGTGACATTTTTTAAAGAAAATTTAAATCCCTATAGTAAAAGAGGATACAATGCTTTATAAGACAGAATCATACCGTCTTATGATTAATAAGTGCTATTTACATATATTATCTCATCTGTTCTTTATTCTGCCCTTACGGCTGAGTGAGACCATCTTTCCACAAAGGCCTCTGCAGAAATTCTGAGCTACTCCAGATGGTTGCTAGGAAACAGAGCAACAGCTGCTTAATCAACCTTGCCTTTTTGACACTACCCCCTGAGTTTTGGAAGAGAAATAAGATGTATACACAAGAAAAAATTAGGGAGTACATTGAGATAGTATCATCAAATGCTAGGTGAGTAGGGATGAAAGACAAAAAGACTTTCAAAAGGAAAAAGGAGAAAAATGATTTGGAAACGCTTGTCAAATGGAAGAAGCAACACTGACAAAAGCACAGCCCTACAGATAAGGTTTGCCCTTGAGTCCTCCTATGACACCCCTAGCAATCGGTGCTTGAATACCTTTTGTGAAAAAATATTAGTTCTAACTTCCTGGAAACCTGTTGCAGTTTCTTGTAACTCTGGTCATTGTTTTTATATCAGCCAAAATTTCTCCCTCATATTTTCTGTCTAGTAATGTGAGTTGTCTTCTAGAGAAGGAGTTGGCAAACTAGAGTTTGCAGCCCATATCTAATCCACTGCCTGTTTTTTGTGCAGACTGTAAGCTAAGAATAGTTTTTAAACTTTTAAATGGTTGATGACAATCAAAAGAATAGTATTTTATGATACATGAAAAATTATATGAAAATTAAATTGCAGTTCATAAATAGTTTGGATGGAATATGGCCATGCTCATTCCTTTACATATATCTATGGTTGCTTTCCTGCCACCAAAGCAGAGTTGAGTAGTTGTCATTTTACAATAAATTTCCAGACTCCAGATTTATAACAAAAAGAAATCAGTTTTCAATAGGATTCTGCTAAATAAAAGTGAAATGGGAATGGTAGTTATAAAAAAGTGAAGAGATCTCACGTAGAATCACACATTCCCAAGAGGAGGGAAAGGACTTGTACCAAAGTCCTCAGAATTCATAATAACTTCAAGTCACTTCCTATGGACTCCAGGGGAAAAAGAGAAGATTTACCTTGGGTGGAAATCTAGAAGTCTCTAAGAAGAAAGAGTAATAACTGGGAAGTAAGACTGAGATCAGACTAAAAGGCCTTGCACACCAAATACTGTTGCTTGGCCATTCTGAAACAAGAGAAGAGCTACCATGAGGATTTGGACTTGGTAGTTTTAGGTGGCAAAAAGAAAAAGCCAAGATGGATGGATATGATTAATGCTTCCAGATATTATCCTAGTTCCATCCCAGCTTTAGACAAGTTGTACTTATCACAGAAGTTGGTGTGATTCTGGTCATTCAGATTCAAATAATGTAAATACAATGTGATTGGAGGCCAACATCCTATAGTGAGCCAAAGATGTTATTTCAGGTTAGTTTGAAAGGATTTTTCCCTTAAGGGCATAAAATGAGTCTGTCAACAGAGGCCAAGGCAAATGGGCCCGCATGTCCGATTTCCCCAGAAAAACCTTGAGCTCACACAGGAGAGAGATCATAACAGAGATTTATTTGTATTTTCATGGACCCTGGTTTGTTGGTAAAAATACTGACCCAATGATTTAGTAGTCTCTTTAGTGGTCCCAGTGTAGAGAGATGCTCACTTAGGAGACGTCAGACACTTTGGGAACTGTGTCACCTATTGCCACATGTCTACCCCTCTAAACTGGACAGCTTGGAAAGTGGTGCACTACTGATAGAGTCTAGCCAGGACTAGACTACAGTAGCCATGAAGAAATGGTCCTAATTCCATAATGTCCCTGCTTTCCCATTACACCTGCCTTTATGGGATCAGGACTAAGTGTCCTGGTCAGAAAGACAAAGCCCACAGCTCTGGCTTTCAATCATCCAGTCCCATTTTCCATGGTCTCTGTTGATACTGGACCCAACCTTCTGGCTGGACTCAATATATTTAAGATGAAAATAGGCCCTTGGCCTAAAAGGGTGGCTTTTCACAAAGTGATCTTTCTCCCAGTGACGAAAGCAAATGCTGCTTTCCAGGGCAAAAAGCCAACCAGCCGCTCCTGAACTTTGCTGGGCCAGCACCAATGTCCAGAGTCAACAGTGCATAGACAGGTCTGCTGTTTAGTTCTTTCTCATTCCTCAAACATCAGATTTCCCTTCACTGAATCTAAACAATTAAATAGAACCCTACGTCATCTCTAGCCTCTAGGAAAAAGTCTAGGATCTCCCATAGGCCTGAATTACAGAAGTTTGCCATCACCCTCATATCCCCTTCCTCCTCTGGAGGCTACCCAAGCCCACAAGCCTCTCTTGAGTGAGAAAAGAAGGCATACAGGAATGAGCTATCAGTATGTTCTTCCAGGCTCAGAGGCCAAGCTGAGAATTTTTAGAAGTATGGACTCAGTCTTCCTGAAGTAAGTAGCCAGGTTCCCCTCATCATGGGGGGCAGGGAGCAGGGCCCAGGTTGTGCCTAAAAGGAACATGGGAAGAGGAAAAGGAGAACAGGGAGAGGTGAAGGCATAGCCTACAACAAAAGAAAATACTTTTGATCTAATATACAAAAATCTTATCTGGGAGTGGAAAATTTTTTGGTAGTGACAAAGCTAGAAAATGGCACCATGCTGGTTATGAAGTTTTCTTGTCTGTACATAAAGAAATAACTTTTCCAAACTATGTTTCTGATACTCATGTCTTCCCTGCTAGTAATCATAGACATTTCACTACAATAATAGCTATCACGTAATTATCACTGACTGTGTGCCTAGCAATGTTTGTTCACCAAAGCCCCTCAGGATGATAGTCAGTGCTCAGGGATACTTCAAAATATTTTAAATTATTTGCTGGATGTGATGATGTACACCTATAATCCAAGCACTAGTGAGGCTGAGGCAGGAGGATTTCCATGAGTTCGAGACTAGCCTGGGATTTCATGAGTTCAAGGGTAGGGTGAACTACAAAGCAAAACCCTGTTTTGAAAAAAACAAAATCAAAAAAGGGAGATATCTTAAATGTTTTAGAGCAATACACTTTGTTAACTACTACTAAACTTTTATATGCAACTACTCAATAAACAGAAATGTTGCATATTTCTTTGGGTTTAGGGCTGCTGTGAAAAAAAATACTGATACATAAGGCTGTAGTGAACTAAAAATCTCTTGGGAACCTTTGCTATATATGTTACTTGGATTGTTTTATGTAATCCTCAGATGTTATACGGTATGTCTTGTATTGTTTCCATTTCTAGGGAAACTAAGGTTCTAGAAGATTAATTTGTCCAATGCACACACACAAAATGTGAGCCCAACAGTGGAACACTATAAAGACTGTATTCTTAAACTATTTACAGTATCGCTTCCCCATAATTGGCTTTGCATATATTGCACACACTCACTGTAAAGAATGCCTTGATAGGACAAGGGACCTTTGTGTTATGTAAATAGCATTCCTATTATATAAGTTCAGAATTTATTAGTCTCTAAATCACCATCCATACCACAGGAGTCATAGGAAAAAGGTTGTCACTTGAAAGTAAAGAACAAACATAAAACATGAAGCCAAATTCTGGTTTCCTTTCAAACTATGTTAACTTTTCAACTTCTTTTAGACAAATTCTTGGGAGACTTCTCATTATGGTTCAGATCTGAAAAGTCCACCAAAAGCTCATATGTTGAAGGCTTGGTCCCCAGTGCAGCAGTGGTCAGAGGCAGGGCCTTTGGGAGGTGACTGGATCATGAGGGCTCTAACATCCTCAATGGATTAATTTACTGATGGATTCATAGCTATTGGGCTATTAGGTGGTAGTGGACACAGAAGAAGGTAAGGACTAGTTGGAGGAGTAGACCACCATAGTCATGTGCTTAAAAGAATAATCATACCCAACCCCTCCCCTGCTTCTGGCTGCTGTCGGGTATGCAGTTCCTCCACCATGCACTCCCCAACATGATGCTCTACCTCACCAAAGGCTTAAGGCCAACAGGGTTTCTATCAATCATGAACTGAGACTTCTGAAACTAAAAACCAAAATAAATGTTTCCCCTTTTAAATTGTTTTGCCCAGATGTTTTGTCACAGCGATGGAAAGTTAGTAAACCTTCCACGCCTGGTAAAATCTTACCCTAAATTTTGGTTATTTTGATTATTAATTTTTATTTTTGTGTTATAGTGTACCAAGTAATGTCCTTTAGCCAATGGAATATAAAATAGCCCTCATTCTCACTATTTCCCTAAGAAAAGCAAGCCAGAGTCCAACATATAGAGGAGGGCAGTCAAGATAATCACAGAGAAAAGGTGCCAGAGTCATGACTGAGCGATGCTTGAAGCCTGTCCAACTTCTGAACTCTTTTGTTTTATGAGCCAATAAATCCCTTTTGTCTTAGTCTACATAGACTGAATAGTCTATATATCAGAGCTTGAGTTTTTTAGTAATTTTCAAGTAAAACATCCTTAGTATGAGTTACTTTCCTAAATCTCTTAGCACAATGCTTAGTATACCCATCCATTCAAACCCAGTTCCAATATCAATTTCCCACTGAAGATTGCTCTAAGCCACAAAAGACAATGTATTCCTCCATCCTTTGTACTCAGAGACCTGTGTACACAACTTTAAAGTATAGCATGCTTTTCCATATGTAATATAAATCTATAGTGTCTCATAAAATGCCTAGCATGTAAAGTCAACCTCCATTAAGTGTGTCCTGCTCTAAAGTAAAAGTAAATATTAATCACTCATTCAAGCTCATTTCAATACTCCCTTCTGATAGGCAGAATGATGCCTGACAAACCCTATTGGTACTATAGGTTCTGAAGGCTCAGGATCTTTACCTACAACAGTTCCAGGAGCATGCAGAACAGCTGTGAATGTCAATACTTACTCGGTTTTCCCAGCATCCAACATCCTGCACCAAACCCGATGGAAGTCAAGGCAAAGGTTACTAGGACAATGCCTGGGCCCACGCCCCCACCCATAGCACGGCGACAGGGCGGAGCCGGGCGGTCCGCTGTGAGCATACGTGCTTTTCCACCTCCGACCATGGCAGTTTGTATACACCCATGTATGTTATAGTATAGTCTGAGGCAGCTATATCTCTTCCCAAGGCGAGAGTCCAGGGGTATAGATAAACCCAGAAATACAGTTATTATCACAGGGAAGATGACTGAGTGGTAGGGCAATGGAGATGAGGGAGGAGAAAAATTGAATGATCAAATGGGCCATCATCTGTGTAACTGAGTAACAAAAGTGAAGGTAACATTATGTAGGACAGCATCCAGAGCTAATTTCCTTCTATGTTCTCTATAATTCTGTATTTCCTCAATCGTTTTTGTATTAACAGAAGTGAAGATAACTTTATATTATACAGCATCCAGTGCAAATTCCCTACTATCTTCTCTATATTTTGGTATTTCTTTTAATGTTTTTGTCTTAACTAATGTGAAGATAACATTATGTAATACAACATCCAGTGCTAATTCCCTACTATATTCTGTATAATTTTGTATTTTCGGTATTGTTTATGGATTATTCTGGTTCATATGTCTGCATTCTTTTGTCTTTAAAATAAATTATAAAGAAAAAAGACAGCATCCAGAGCTAAAAAAAAAAAATGCCTGGGCCCAGATGGAGCCAGCCTAGATAGCACAGTGGTGGGTACCACAAATGCAGTCAATTAACTACCATCAGAGGAAGACAAAGATATTTTCTGGAAGACGCCCAAAATAAATCCATTCAGTTATTTTCTTTGTGTCCCATCTCCAAGTCTACAATTCTATCATAGAAATATAATTGTATTAACTGATGGCTTTGGCTGTTTTCAAATGCCAATTCCTTTCTGTATAATAGTTCCCTCTTATTGTAACTTCCATACTATTGTACACATTTTACTATTACCATTTTTTTCCATTGACTTGTGATTTTGACTATCTATGCCTGTCTTTCTCACTACACTATGAGTTTCTTGAGGACAATAATTGTGTTTTCTCAGTCTCTGCATCCTGTGGACCTAGCCCAGTGCCTAAAGTAGAAGAGCTGCTCAGAAAGTGATTTTTAAATGAATTATTATTGAATATCTCTTAAAATAATGGATTAAATTTGATGACAATCTCCTTCGGAAGTAGAAATATTTAGGTTTCGAAAATAATGGAAGTCATGGATCTGAGCTTGTCTTGGTCAATTACTAGCCCAGTATAATTTGTTAAGTCAAGTAGCCTCTCTAAACTTTGATTTCTTTACCTTCAAAATTAAGGCAATTATAAATATACCTTACAAAGCTATTGTAAGGAGAAAATTTAACTGAGACAGCAATTTATTAATGTGATATCTTGTGGAAAAGTTGAGGTAATTTATAATGCATTTAATTGAAACAGGGTTTTTTCATAATCCTTTGTGCCTGAGGATAAAAAGAGGTTCTTCAGAGCTCTGCATATTGTCATTGTACGTGCCTTCCTCATTCAGGCACACTTCCATTAATATTAACACCAATTTATGCTTCATGAGACGTCATCTAGGAAAGAGGAAGATGATGGGGGGAAAGGCACCTTGGAATGCCACACTACAGCTTGCCAAATTGAACTACTCACTGCTTTTCATACAAGCTCTGTGATTTTTATACCTTTATATTTTTGCTCATGCTAATCTGGAAGTCACAAATAGCCTCCTTTCACCCGTTTCTCAATGGCTAAAATTCTATCTTTATAAATCTTT